>CAJVPT010000047.1:0-50722 GCA_910592055.1 Acaulospora colombiana
GGTTTCTCTTGTTTTTTTGGCTGGTTTCTCTTTTTCTCAAAAAATTACCAAAAAAGGAAATTTTCTGAAAATTTGGGAATCAGCGGAAAGAGTTTTTTGCTAATTTCAAAGTATATTCCAGGCCTATTAACTAGTAACTAAATAATAATTTCAATAGCTTTATGTTTGGAATTTTCTATATTAAGCACTGGTAAATGTCACGCATTTATATTCATCAAGTAATTTACTCATAGAATTAATATGATTATCATTAAAATTAAATACATTTTGATTGTCTATAAATTTATGGTAATAAATGTGTGGTATCAAAAAAACTCTTCTTGCAGATCTTAAAATTCTTAAAAATTTCCTTTTTAGACAATCTTTTACAAAAAACAAAAAGTGTATGTAAAAATGAGTTCTTATAGACCCTTTGCAGTTCCAAAACCAACACAAGACCCAACTACAATGATAACCTTTTGGTAAGAAATAATCCAGAAAATTTCTGAAAAGAAATCAAAATGAACAGCAAAATGACAACTACTTTAAACAAGGGTAAAGAACCTAAAAAACCAACAAAAACTGTTCAAAATCTTTTCACAAATGAATAATCAAGCTAACAATACACAACCAACTAGCAAAGCTTTAAAAACCTCAGTAAAAAGGATGCAAATAGCTCAGCAATGCATATATGGAGTGATCTAATAGAAGAAATAATAACTATTGAAAACAGATCACATCCTAAGAAAGCATGCAGAAAAGAGATATTAGATACTCAACAATACATCTATATACTATTAAGAATTGACAACTCTAATATAGAAATAGATGTCGAAGGAGAGGAAGATCTGGATCAAGACCTATACAAGGAAGACATTAGAAAAATATGGCAAGTCCAAAGTAACCAAAAAAAAGGCTATCCAAGATCAAGATCATTATTTGATAGAATAACAAGATATGGTAAGGAAAGATTCAAGACAGGAATTGTAGTAAGCAACATCCCCAGTACCATTATTGGTCAAAAGATCAAATATCTAATCAAAGCTTTAAGAAACCTAGAAAGTCTCTTCAATATTTATAGAGAAAAAAAAAAGGGTATCAATCACATCACTGCCATATTTGGGGAAGAACAGGCTATAGAGGAGGAATGCAATCAAATCTTATCAAACACAGATCAGAAAAGATTGATACATATAACAATCACAGTGACTGAGTCTAAAAAAGAAAACAATATCAGGATATAAGACATCCTACTGACTACAAAATTTATAGAAATACAACAAATCTTTGCTAGATACGGACAAATTACCAACACATCAATGTATACAAGTCAAATGTAGAAATAACAACAATTATATTTCAAGATAAGGAAGTTAAAAAACAACTTATCCAACAATATAGTACACTAATCAAGAAAGATGCAACAAAAATAATGGGTGTACAATGGAAAAAACAACAAATAACAAAAAGATTTCAATACACTGCAAAACTTACTGACCTTCTACAAATACCAATGCCTTTGATCTGAAGAATATCTGTTAATAACTTCAAGCAAAGTTATATTACATTCTCTGCAGAATCAAATACACCAGAAAATGGGTTACAGTTACTTCCTTCAAATCAGAAAACAAACTTAAAGAAAGCTTGTGACAAAAATTTATTATGGAAGAGACCACTATTATAGTTAAACCAATGAAAACTAAACTTTGCTCTATTTGTAACCAAAGCAACCATCTTCTGGCACAATGTCCCATCAAGGAAAAAAGAAAACAATGGTCATCTTATAACAAAGATCAGGCATCAAAATTTAGCAAACTCTATCAAAAGTTCAAACTGGTTGACATCCAATATATGAGAAAGATAGTAAGTAAACAAATACAAACATGGAGATCTAGAACAGAATCCTATATATCAGCAGTAACAATTAACCTAGAACTAAAACTAAGCAACAAACTGGTCAGGAACGAAATTCACTAGACAAAATTCTTAACATATTGCAACATATGCAAGAAGATATCAAAAAAATCAAATTATCAATTGAGAAATTGAATAAAAGAATAACGTACCTTGAGTTATATGAGGATAATAATGAAGATACAATAGAAGAAGATATATAACAAGAAAGCAAAACTGACAATTACAATGCAACAGACTCGACCTCCTCCATTAGATCAACATCTGATATTTAGCAAAAACAACAAGAACTCCATAATTCAATCAACAAGATGGATCAAAATATGAGTAACATCCTTTCTACAATTAATACCCTTATTCTAAACAACAAACAACTCTCAACATACAAATAATAATGGATAGTTCTAACAGCACCAGTAAACCAGAAGAAGATAATTTAATAAATCAGACCAATAATCAAAACACACTTACATATTTCGAATCAACAACTCAAAATATTAACACAATAACAATTGACAATAACAGACACTCTACAATTAATAACACCCCAATTGCAAATTCAAACAATATAGACCTCAATAAAACAACAGACCAATCAGATACAACTCCAACACAAATAGAATGCAACACACAATATAACAATGAACAACATATCTAAAATCTATAAAAAATCACAACACAAAATATCAGAGGGCTCATAGACAGTTTTAAAAGACAAACCTGATTTGACCTCATCAAGAGCCAAGGTTAGGATATAGTAGTAACAACAAAGGTCAACGGAACTGATCAGGTATCAAGACACTGGAAATATTCCAATTACTATACTATCTGGAGCCACCACAAATCCCAAATAGTGAAACAAGGCCTTAATATAATGATTCACAATGAAATCACAAAATGAATCTTTAAACACAAGAAACTAAATGGAAGATTGATAGCAGTAGACATGGCCTTCCCAAATAAATAGACAATACAAATTATAGGAGTATACTTTTCTGCAGCAGCAATTACCAAAGAACATGCATTAGTAATAAAAACTCTACAACAATGGATAAAGGAGGCTAGTGACAAATAATGACATGTTATAGTCCTGGGGGACATAAATAGTACTCCCAATTTAACTCTAGACAGACACAACAATCACAAAACCTCATGTATCAACAAACCATTTGGATCCATATAGAATTGTTGATTAACAGAGGCTTCGAAAACAATTACCATATTTACAACCCTATAAAAAAGGAGTTCACATGGAAGGGACAAGACAGTAAAAGCTGAATAGATCAAATATGGCCCAGTCCTTCAAATAAATGGCAATCAAGGAATGTATATATACTAAATATACTATAACCTCTAATCAAAAGTGACCACTAAAGCATGTCAATAGAACTGGAAATATGAAACCTGGATCCAAGCTCAGGAAAAAAGGCCACAGTGCACAAGTATAATCATAGAACAATTGGCAAAACACTAAACAGAACAATGAATAGCCTTTATGGATATGATGAAAGAACTACCTCAAAAAATGCCCAGTCAAACATCTCAATCAACAAAAGGTGAAATATTTTCAGAAACAACATGTTAAAAGCTGTCAAAAAGAATATCTATAAAATCAAGAACCATCAGAGGAAGACAATCCATCCAGAACAAGCAGGGTCTCCTCACCTATCATATTTTTACAAAACTTCCTAAACAATCTGAGAAATCAATCAATAAGCACAGAGAAGACCAATCCAGTTGGAGAGACTTTGATACCAAAGGTGATAAAGAATAAATTCCCTGACATACACAACATGCTCACTACAACAAAGACAGAAAAACCTGAAACATATATCCAGGAATAGATCTCAATTCTATAAAGAAACATTCAGGCACATAAACTCATAGTCAAATATATCACAAACTACAAATAGACCAAGACCTTAAACAAAGAATAATCAAATAACAAGTCTTTTTGAAAATCAACAAAAAGGCCATGATCAATAGTATCATAGCAAAATTATAAAAAACTATACATCTGGATAAAATCATCCTGCAAGGAAAGGAGACTAAAATTATTACATATCTAGCAGAAATTAAAAACATGTAAGACATCATTTTCAGAAATGAATATTCCTAAGAAATGTAAGACCACTGAATAATCACTCTTTGTGAAAAAAGAAGTATGAATCCAAAAGCCATATCTATTCATATTGGCGTGAATTCACAACCAAAAAATTTCAAAAGAAGAACTCAATAGGGCAATCAAAGAGTAAAGCAATAAATCTGCACCTGATCTCAATCAACTTCCTTATATTACCTACAAATATCTGAGGAAAAAAGCTAAAAAGAAGCCCAAAGAATTTTCAACCAAATAATCCAGCAAGGTAACACCTCAGCAAAGTGGAGTAAAGGAATCATCTACTCAATTCCAAAACCAAAGGAATTGGAAAACAACTTTGATTTCACAAGACCAATTACCTTACTTGATGCAGGAAGAAAAATTCTTACAAAAATCCTAACTGATAGGCTAGCCAGATGTATTAAGGAGAAAGAAATTCTATCAGAACACAAATGGGCTGCACTTTTAGGAAATAGTACACAAGATCCAATACACATAATTATTAGCATAATAGAACATACTAAAGAAAATAAACCGCAGGCATGAATTCTCAGCCAGGACATGTCCAAAGCATATAACTCAGTCAGCATCAAAATATTGACTCTGGCCCTTAAAAGAATAAAGATTTCAGATTAAATAATCTGAATATTAATCAATATCTTATACACCAAACAAAACTCCATAATTATATATTATGGTCCAATAGAGAAATACAGTGTACAAGAAAGAATTGACCAAGGAGATACAATATTACCAGTTTGTGATGAATTTTTTATGATCCCTATTGACCAGGATCACAAAAATATACAATAGATATATAATAAGCTCAAAACATTGTGAAGACCTAAAAAAAAGGATAGAACTGTAGGACCACTGAAATCATTATCAGTGCCTACATGGATGACACAACATGGATCACTAGTAGTCAGAAAGACCTATAACAATTAATAAATACAGCACAATAATTCTACCACATCAATGATATTCAAGTGAACAAAATCACAACTGTTGATTATAAATGGATGAAATATGGATTATGAGCAAGGAGTCAAAATGAATGGACTCAGAGTAGAGGGCTGCAAACTAGGCATACGTGTAAGAATTTTAGGTATATGGTATAACAACTCTGGATAGAAAAAATATCAAAGAATCCTCATAGACCAAAAAATAAGCAAAGCCAAAGCTCTAATAGGAATGAAAAAAGTAACAGACAAGCAGATACAATACATCATCAACCATGTTCTCATGCCAAGCATAGAGTACTTTTGCAAAGATATAGTTCTATCCAGAAAGATATATAACTGTCTTATAAGTAAAATAGCTACAACATATAAATACAAATTAGGCCTCGCAAATACAATTCCAAACAGTATACTATATAATAACCAGGAATACAACTTAATGTACTTGTGGGATAGACAAGTAATATTACATCTAAATAACCAGACAACAAAAATCAATCTCAACAATACTATAGGCAACATAGCCAAACATAAACTCCAATCATTATAGAATATATACTGGTCCATAGAACCAATTACAGCCAGCATGAAATACACTTTCTTGGAACACAGTGCAAACTTCACACATGATATAATTTGACTACTAAAAACACATAGTTTCAATCTCAAGCAAATAAAGAGTGAAGACCTAATAGTAATTAAAAAAAAATGTCAAACCATTTAAGAAATCATAAATGAGGACTTCTATCAAAAACACTGAAGCCAGTTAAAAAAACACAACCTACTCTTTACAGGACAACTTCTCAATGAAGATAGACAAAAATCTTTACAATGAAATCAACTTATTAGAATCAATAAGACAGTAATACAAGGGCTAGTTCCAATATAGTTCTTGAAAATAAAAGATAAACTAGATTAACAACTAAACCTAGCAACATAACCAGCTAACTCCTTACATAACAGCTTCCTTCAGTGAAAGCCAAATACAACAAGTAACATCACTAGACCATATTGAATTGGAACAGAAATAAACAACCAAATGGTTATCAACAAAATACAAAAGAAAATAAACAATGAATCAGTAATCTACAAACATTATATACATGATGCAGATCAATTACCACTTTTAGAATACTCTGGCTATGATATTAACCAGTTTAACAATGGTAAAGCCACCTGTAATTTCGAAGCAACAAGGCAAGCAACAGTAAAAATCCAGTCCACCACAACAGGTTCTCAGCACAGCAACATTCAAGTAATAAAGATTTATATTTCAGAAATCGAAATCACCAAATTTTTTAGCTTTAAATCTATCAACACTAACATGCCCATTGTATACTGGAACAAACCAGAACACAGAAATTGAAAGTATCACAAAGACTGGCTATAAAACTACATATATAATCTCTTAGATACAGAGGAACCAATCATAAAGGAACTGTATGATATTAGCCAAAAACTTCAGAACTATATGCATTTTGAAATATACACAGATAGCTTTATGAACTAGCACAATGAACAATACTACATGGAAGTAAAATAGATACTAACAACTAATAATAATAGACATTTCAACTTTCAGAATCAAGTCAAAAACTTTTTTTCTTCAACCAGAGCTAAAATAATGGCCATTCTCATAGCCATTAATACCCTTCCAAATTACAGCAGAGTGTAAATATATACAGATAGTATGGTAGTCATCAACTGTATTCAGAAAACTAACAAGCTCAGTACTACACAACATTATAAAAAACAAAAAAACTCAAACATTCTATAAATTATTAAAGAAATCTGCAAGCAAAGAAACATAAATTTATAACTATTTAAAGTCCAAGCACATACAGGAAACATACAGAATAAACTGGCAGATCAATTGGCAGAGATTAGTCAACAACAAGGGAGGAAAATCAACACAAGAAACATTACAACCAAAACTGAGATTCTAAGAGAAATACACTTCTCTGTACAATGGAATGAACAAAATTTGGAAGTACCAATTAAAGAAACAATCAAGAAAATTACTCAAGCAATTCACTTGACAAAATGGAGACTTTTGAACAGAACTAGAAATAATTTTGATAAACACTTAATCCAGTAAATCTACTGGCACACCATTTTCAAATACCTTCAAATTACTAAAATGAGCAACTATACGACAAACTGGAAGGACCAACAACAAAGGAAATTTCTGCTAAGCTTATAGAATGAAGAACTCTCCATAAAAACCAAGCTGCACCACAGAGCACCTTCAATCTACAAAGACAATTTGTGCAACAAATGCCGAGAAATGGAAACAAATATACATCTATTCATCTACAACACACATAGGACAATGACAAAATAACACATAATTGATAGTATTACTATAAACATTACAAAACACTTGATCCAGAGCAATATATTAAAATGGATAAATAAACTAAAGGAAAAAACTGCACTTTATTATAAGAGATATCTGAAGTGTGTAATTAGAAAAACTTTCCTTAAGGAAATAACTCAAATTATTCAAGAGGCAATTCCAGAAAAACAACACAGACATAACTATTACATAGGAATTAAAAAAACATCACAAAATATCTTCAAGAGTTATGTAAAAGATGTTGTGAAGACTTCCAACTGTGAAAAGTACAACAAGATATCAACAGGAAGTTGGAGAAATAATACAAATATACTAAACATAAAATCAAGCCATAACTCAAAGAAAGAGAAGATCAAATAAAAGAGCAATTCATATATTTGATCAACAAATATATAAACAAAACTATTCAAAATATAATAGCACTCTTTACCTTTTTGAATTTTTATATAGCACTAGCCCAGCCTTGGCAGGTTAGCACCCTCAGAAAAGAGGTGGTAACAAGCTGCAAGGTAAGTGCAATCGAAAGACTACTTCTTTATTGAATTATATTTGGAAACATAGATAGTTATAGCATTACATATATATATCTACTAAATTTCAAATAAAGTAAGGCTGAGCTAGCATTAAAAAAAAAATTGTAATAAATATATATTGTGATTAGGTGAGTATGTATAGTAAAAAATCGAATGCTCAATATTGCCATATAAATAATTCTGTAAACTAATCACTATAATTTAATCTTTTCAGTCGATGAGGTGATAGTCATATTTTTATAACCAGTTTCTATAACTATATATAAATAAATTAGTAAATATAAAAAACTATATATTGTATATACTATATAAGCTTACTTGTTTTAGATTTTTTCCTAATATATTTAAAGCTTCTTGTACACTTAAATTAATAACATGTGTGAAATATCGTAAATGGTTTTTTGTTGCACTAAAAGATATTGCTTGAGTTTTACTCTACTCTTCTGCCAATTTAGTAAAGGCAATATTATTTATAGCATTATCAGTTGTAATTCCCAGAATCTTTAAAATTAAATAACCTGTTTTAGTCTTATATTATATTTATTTTAAATATATAAATAAATTTATCATTGTTTGAATTATAAATTTCTTTCAATATGATAAAAATACTTCTTTAATACTTTTACTGGGTACTACACAGCTATATAAAGTCTATTATTATACTCTATATTCTCCAATCTTTATTGATAAAATGTACAGTTATGTCTAAAAATACTTTCATTGAAACTAATGTCCAAATATTAAGTATAAATAAAATATGGCTTTCTATTTCTTGCAACATTTTTTGAATTTTTTTTTTATTATTTAAATAAAAATCCATTATACAGGTTTTAATAGAAGTAGCTTATAATATTTTTGTATTTGGTACTAATGTTTGTATGAAAGCAAGGAAAGCTGGTTCTTGGATAATTGTAAAAGGTTACTGATTAATAATGATCCATTGAATAAGTTTTTTTTTCATTTTTGTTGAGTCATATGTCTACTATATATAAGTACAAAAAATTAATAGTATTTTTTTTAAAAATTTAAAAATTATTTAAAATTACCTTCATTTTAAAAAAATTGACAATTTTAGTATTACAATTATTATATTTAATTTTATTAGGTGAGTTTTTTTAAGATGTTTTATTAGATTAGAAGTACTGTCTTACTACAAGTATATATCATTCTACAATATTTATAAGTAGCTTTTTTGTCCTCTTTAAAACTTGCACTTCTTATGAAGTGTTCCCTTACTCTACTTCTAGAAATATACTTTACTCACTCTGATATAGAATATCAATGTAGTACAACTATTTTATTAATATCAGCCTCCAACTTTGGAGATATACAGATATATTGTGTAACCAATTATATCATCATTACTATATAATAGATTGATTGCCTATTTATATTATTTAGGTCATTTTATTTTGGCAGCCATTTGTGTTAAAATATTTATCTTAACAGGACATTTTTATATTACTTCTTTCATCAAATCTGATGATAACCTTGATGCAGCCTCTCATAACATGACACAGTCTGAAAATAACTCATCTGACATATTTGATAATGATCAAAATGATATATTTGACAGTAAAGCATAGACACCCTCAGGTAATATGCTTAAGTTTTTCACCGAAATACATAAAGGAAACATATTATCTAAAGAGAACTAGTCTACCATTTTCAGAATACAACCTTGTAATGCACATATTAAATATAAAGCATCTACTATGAACAAACGAATATAGAAACTTATATTGGCACAAGCTAAAGAAACTAACAGGTTACTTTCAAGTTTTGCTTACCATTCGTTCTCAATTCTGCACTCTTTAGATAATAGTCTTTGAATACTTTATAATTCCAAGTCAGATAAATCAGATGATGGATTTAAAGCCCGGTAGTTTATTGAAGAGACACTTAAGGATATCAGAACAATGTTATTGGATTCCCTATCTTACATTAATGAGTTACGAAGACAGCAGTAACTCAAAGTTATTTCATCTCAATATACTTCTCTGATCAAAAAGGATAAAGTATTTGGAGATGAGCTTAAGGAAATTATTAGTCAAGAGAATGAAACAAATAATTTTCTTATTAGAGCATCAGACAATAGGCACAAACTTAACAACAAGCCTACAAATTTTCATTCATCACAATTTAACAATAATTCTAAGCATTTTCATGCTTGTAAAGAGAAATTTTGGTCACATTCCAAATTGTACAATCAGAAAAATGGATATTGTGGCAGTCACAACAACAATGCAAATGGTTGCTCAAACACCTATGACAATTCAAACACAACTATTGAACAAAACTGAACAATGGCACAATTGGAGGATGATTAATATCCTATATAAACAATTAATCAAGCCTCAAGAGCTTTTTTTGACAAACTCAGATAATAAGAGAAGAATATACTCCTGAATGGTCCACTCCATCACCACTTGATATATATCCTTTAGGTTCTTATTCTCAGTCCACTTATGAGATAACATGCAAAATTCAAAAGCTGATTAATAAGGATATTATAAGAGTGATCGATCCAAATATTCCATGTTTTTGTTTAAAGATTTTTACTATCCCCAAGAAAGATGGATCTACTCATGTAATTATAGATTTAAGAAAATTAAATTCTTACATTCAATTTATTTATTTCAAGATGGAAACTATAGATACTATAAAATTGTTAATACAATAAAATGACTATATGACATTAATAGAAATTTAGAATGCTTTTTATCATATTTCATTATCATCACAAGGTCAACAATTTTTTTCTTTCGACTATGACAATCATTGTTATAAATTTATTGTTCAGCCATTCAACCTGATAAGCAGTCCGAGAATCTTTATAAAGATAATGAAATCAATAATAGCTTGGACAAGAAATCAAGATATCAGATTGATAACGTACCTAGATAATCTGTTAATTTTAGCTTCTACTAAAACTGAAGCTTTTTATCACACTATAGCAGTATAATGAATATTAAAAAATCTAGGTTTCAAAATCAACAGCCAAAAATCTAAGCTCCTTTCAACCCAATCAATTGAGTATCTGGGATTTACGATCAATTCGAAGGAAATGCATCTTTGTTTACCCAAAAAGAAGATCAATGAAATAAAAAGAGAATGTTTAATGATTTCAAGACAGAAAATAATTTATATAAAAAAGCTCACAGCTATAATTGAAAAGCTCTTAGCAATAACTGGAGCAATTTTTTTTACAAAATTAAAAACACGTGCATTAATAAGAGACAAAAATTGGATCCTCAAGAAAAAAGGATAGAATTTATACCTGATTCTATCTCCACAGAGTATATAACAACTAGAGTGATGAATTACCAATTTAAAAACTTGGAACAGTTCATGCATAATTCCAATATCACCAACAATAACAATTTTCACAGATGCCTCTTTAGTGTAATGGGGAGCCATGATGAATCAAACAATAATATAAGGGCAAAGAACTATCAAACAGAAAAAGTCACACATCAATTTTCTAGAATTAAAGGCTGTCCAATATACTCTATTAACATTCAAGGAGATCAGCGATCAAACAATAATGATAAAATCAGACAATATAATAACAGTAGCATACTTAAATCACCAAGGTGGAACTACATATCAGAAGTTGAGCAATTTAGCAGAAACAGTCTGGAATCTTTGTTTGACTTGAGAAATCAAAATAATTGCTTGACATCTTTTAGGAAAATACAATGTTCAAGTAGATTAAGTATCCAGATACAAGATCGAACAACAAGATTGGCAACTAAATCTACAGATTTTTGCTTATCTAATATTCAAGTGAAGTCTATTTACAATAGATCTCTTTGCCAATAACTGGAACACTCTGCTACCAACATATTATGCAAAATACCCAGATCCATTTGCACTTAGAGTCAATGTAATTAAACACAACTGGTCACAAGAACATTCATGTATGAATCTTCTATAAATTCTTATACCCTGCATTTTAATAAAGATAATCAGAGATCAAGTGACTATATGTCTAATAATTCCATACTAGAAAATAGCATCTTGGTTTCCACTTTTACTGAATCTATTAATCAACTTTCTGATACTTTATCCAACATATCATCTGATAAATCAGAGTTTAGTGAATCCACTGAATCCCTTACACAATCCAAGATAGAAACTATTCACTTGTCTAGTATCTAGACAAGACTCCAAACAAAAAATTTTCCAGAAGAAGTTATTGAAATGATCCAGAATACTATAAACAAATGTTCAAATATTACCATGAGTCATCAATCAACAAATAGAATTTTTGGCATAATACACATGAAGTGAATTCCCTTTGATGTCCTATAGTCAATATTATTGAATTTTTAAATAAAATTATAAAACAACAGAAGGCATATAATACCATTGCTTCTTACTGTTCGGCAATTAGTGAAATCTATGTTTCGATCGATGGCTATCAAATTGGTAGACATCCAGATGTTGCAAAATTTATAGTAGCTATTCACAAATTGAATCTATCCCCTACTCTATTAGATGATACAATTGATATTATTCCATCAATGAATTATATTTCTAGTTTAGACAATGATAAAATGACTCTTTTGGACTTATCTCATAAGACAGCATTTCTAATTGCACTATATACTACTTCTAGATCCAGTGATCTCTATCGTATTAGACTATTTTCTCTTTAAAAGTTACAATCTAGAATTTCCTTTGAAATTGATCACTCTAAAGAGGTCAACATATCTATTGCTCATTGAGGTAACAAATGCAGAACAAAGAAAATTTTTATTGATTATTATGAAGATCTTGGCTTATATCTTGCATCAGCTACCTTGAAGCTTATTGAAAGAACAATGTTATGGAGAAATAATCAAGATTAGTGTGAATCATTGTTTTTAACAATCACTATTTTCCATAGACAAGCTATATTCAATACAATTTCAAGATGGCTTAAACATATTTTAGTTCAGTCAGATTTCAAAGCCAAAGCTAAAGAAATTAGATTGATTTTGGCTTTCTTAGTTTAAAATGCTAGTACTGACATATCAACTATCCTAGCATTAGGCAACTGGGCATACTATACAGTCTATTAGAAATTCTATCAGTAGAGAATTAAAAGAATATTAGAGAAAAATAAGACTTCTTTACTTATACTTAACTGAATACAATTGTCATAATAATATATACTCTAAAGTCTACATTGATATTCTATATCAGAACAAGAGAAGTATATTTTAACCAATAGTCAAATATTAGTAAAGATTATTGGAAAATATGCGAATGAGCATAGATATAGAATATTATATGACATGCACCCTTACAGCTAGAAATATCATATAGTATTTAGCCTCTCTCAATCATTAAAAATTTTTATGACCTAAATAATATAAACAGGTAAACAATCTATTATATAGTAATGATAATATAATTGGTTACACAATGTATCTGTATATCTCCAAAATTGGAGGCTGCTATTAATAAAATAATTGTATTACATTGATATTCTATATTTATGCTTGTTCGTACATTTCCCAATGATCTTCATTAATGTTTGACCATTGATTAAAATTGTTGAGGTAACTGAGACCGATTCTGATGTATTGCGTGTGTTAGCATTTTTAATATTAATATTGTTATGGCTAGTTAAACTGTAACTTTTATTATATGCAAACTGTGGGCTATCAAATGAGTTTTAGTATTTCATTTTTAAAAGAAATAAATTAGCAAAAGCAAAGGATATGATGAAAGTAATTAAGCAGTAAAACTAAAGTATCACAAAGAAATGATTAAAAAATAATTAAGAAGAGCAAGCATTGAATTTTTTTAACTTGTCTTTAATATTATTTTTTTTTAAAAAAAAACTATTTTATTTTTCTAGATAGTTAAATTTTAATTTCCTAGATAGTTCGATTTAATTTTCTAGATAATTCAATTTAAATAAAATTTAATAATTATATAACAATTTATATAAACTGATATATATCTGATTTGAATTATATTGAATTTTATCTGAATCTAATTTGAATCCAAGCAGATTTGATTTGAATTTAATTTGAATCTGATAAATTTTGTAAATTTAAAATTCGATTCAATCTGAATCTGATTGAATTAAAAATTTTGAAAATTCATTTGATCTAATTCATATCCGATTTACAGATCAATCAGATTTGGATCAAAATTGTGAACACTAATTATCAAATTAAAGATATGTCCCTAAAGGAAGAGACAGGAACAAACATCTCTTATTAGGAAACATTAAAATTTTTAAAATAATAACTATAAAAAAACTATACCCAATTGTTCTTTATTATTTAAATCATTAATTTATAATATTTTCTGATTTTTGTCCCTATTAAAGTAAAAAGCTATGGAAAAAAAAAAAAACTCTTTCCCACTCATATCAAAATTTCTGAAAATTTCTTTTATGGTAACAATCCAAAGTTTGCAAGAAAAAAACCCATGCTCGCAAAGAGCTATACCAACAAACATAGTATTGAGACTGAGAAAGAAAGAAAGTACAATTAACTATACTAGCAAAAGAATCATTACAGGCAGTGGCAAGTTCTCAAAACCATTCTTAAAAACAAAACTCGTAAACAAGTTCAACCTTATGTTACCTACCAAAAAATCAAGAACCTGCCCAGAACAACTCAGTAACCATAACAGACCAGAAGAAAAGCAGGACTATCCAGAACAATAAGAAACTATGAAACTTGAAGACACAACAACAAGCGAACCAGTGGAACAGGAGCCAGAAATCACGAAAGAAGCCTCAGAAGAGGAAGAAGCAATGGAAACCTCTAGACCAACCTCTCCAATTACGATTGCTTCTACAATATCTGAACATAAAAGTGGAAAAGATCTCAACAACAATGGTCAAAATGATATCACCACAAACAGCTATATATATATTACAAGAAACGAGCAGCCAAGCAACAACCAGAAATCAAGCATTAATAAAACAGGACAAGACACGGTATAACCGGTGAAGGTCCTACTCAACCTAGATGAGATTACCAGAAATTCACTTCAAGAAAAACTTCAATATATCAAAAACATTTGGGGACATCTAGAATCCCTGAAACATGTAAGGGTAGAAGAACCCACAGAAACACCAAAAATCACAGCCATTTTTGGCAACTACCACGAGGTGGTAATGGCATGCAAGATCAGGATCACCGATAATGAAACTACAAACCAAGATTAGCTTCTCTGATCAGTACCACAGAAGGAAAGACCTGATCCATTAGGATTTGGAATATCCACAACAGTTTTACAAAAAAGGACATCGCCAGTTTATTCAAGGATGAATCAACAATTGAATACATCATGCTTCAACCAGCTGGGGCAGTACAATCTGGAACAGTACTATTCAACTCAACAAAAGCATTCGAAGAACATGCTTGTAAATGGGCTCTATACAAGGATAGATTCTGTATGTGTATATTCCCAACAGTCAAAACCCATATTGTAAAAGAAAAAAGGAACCAGTATAGTGCCACTCTAGCAAACCTCTCACAAAGAATCTTCGTTAACAAACTCCAAGAAGTAATTAACCAGACAAATGCTCAGGCATATTACTTCCCATTAAACTATCTTAATCAGAACAAACAGTTTGTAATCCTATACTTTAAGGATATACCAGATTTGGACAGGGCAAGGAGCACCACCTCCCAGATCAAGAAGACAAAACTGATCTGGGTCTTAAGAGCAACAAGGCTCTGTTCTAACTGTGGAGCACATGAGCACAACGCTAGAACATGTAACTTATTTGAAACATTTCCATCTCAGAAAAAGAGAATGAACAGACTAGGACAACCTAGATTAGCAATACAACAGCAATAAGGACCCCCTCTTCCTAGGCAGGACTAGTGGCCCACATCTATAAACATACATAGTCCAGGTTGCACTTATGCCAATATCGCCAAAGGACTCTCCCACGCACCATCGCAGATTGAGAAAGTTTTGGAAGCTCTCAAGCAACTATAAACAAACATGCAGGCCATCAAATACCAGGTCCATATGCTTGACAAAAGAGTAACAGCAATCGAAGCAAGCCCTTATATAAAGGCAAAAGGAATAGCCATTATAGACACATCCACAGAGATTGGATCACCATCTACAAGTGCAGAATTCAAAACCTATCACCAAAGAACTTCGATATTAGACAACAACAAGAAGCAACAAATAAGATAATCAATCAAATGGAATCCATAATTGAAACTACCATAAAAGAAATAGAGGAATGCCTTAACTCACCAATTGAACTGATCAAAGAATCAAAATCACTTTTCTAAGCCTTTCTAAACAACTATGATTAGAGAGGGAAAAAGAGTAAATGCCCCAATGAGGCAACCATATGAAAGAAAAATAACAAATACAAAATAGGAAATCTAGAAAGTAGGAACAATCAATATCCGGGGAATCAATACAGAAGTCGACAAACTAGCAGTATTAGAATATTGCCAAGAAAATCAAATAGACATTCTTGGACTCACAGAGACCTGATTATCAGAAAATAATAAATGGCAAGACAGAGAAGAAAGATATCAAATCTGGTCAACCAAGCCAGCCCAACAAACACACGGAACTGAAGTGAGTATAATAAAAGAAAGGAAATGGGTAACACATATCTACAATACAGAAGAATGTATCAATCAGGGCCTGTTAATTGATATGGCCTTTAAAGGGAAAATAAAATATAGAATTATAACCATATACAACTCAGTAAATGAAACAAAGAAACTGGAAAAGGCAAAACTGTAACAATGAATCAAGATCAAGATCAGTAAAGCTAAAAGCAAAAATATGATCATTATAGTCATAAAGATCTGAATGAAACAGCAAACACACAATTAGACTGAACAACAGAAAGAATTAACAGAAATAAGTCAAGATATATTATCAATATGCTGGAGGCATTTGACTTCATAGATACATTCAGACAAGTTTATCCATCGGAAAGAAGCTATACATACTATAGACCCAAGTCAAACTATGGAAGCAGATTAGACTACATATGGATAATGGACTCCCTACATCCCAATATTATTAGTGTAGAACATCACTCATTAGAAACAGTGATTGTGAGTGACTACAAACTAGTATTACTTCATGTCAGTACATCACACACTTCACAGGCCAAACTAGTAAACAGGAAAAATGATAGACAGAATAAAATAGATTACGTGAAATCTAACCCAAAGCAGTGGAACAAGTTTAAAGAACGGATGGACAAGGAGGCAAGAAGATTCTTAAACAAAAAGCCAAAATCAGTGGAGGAAGTCTGGCAACACTTCAAGGAATTGATGTTGTCCTCAGCAAAGGCATTACTCAAAAAACAAAGATGTGATAGGAATATCACAACAATACACAAAAACAAATATCAGGACCTCATGTAGAAACAACTCAAGATTGACAGCACTTACAGAAAATGCCAAGCATGGTTAATAAACCCAAAGAACAGAACATAAACAATGGCCAAAATAATAGAGAAAGAGATCAAAAACATAAATGAACCAACAATAATTCTAAACACACCCCCCCTCTTCTAGCAGGAGTCAGCGTCAGGTAGAGAAAAACTACATAAATGGTTGATTGAGGCTAAGGAAATATGATAGCAGAACAAGCAACAACTAAGATCAAGATCGAATAAGAGTAAGGGAAAGAAATCTCCAAACATATCCAAAATAGATATAAATACTTAGAAAAATAACCCAAAAAGATGATTAACAGCATCCTGGACCACCAACCAAGAACAATCAACACTCAAAAATTAGTGGAACAAAAAGAAGCAAATGAGATTACAGTAATAACAGATCCAGATATCATAAAAAGCAAGATTAGAAATCATTTCGAAAACTGGACAAGACCAAGACAAGTGATAGATATTGAAAACTTTCCACATTGGAAACAACAATACGAGCCCAAAGTCAGCATCAAAGGTGACTGGTTCAACAACATATTACAACCAATTGAAATATCAGACATAGAAAATGCAATTTATAAGGCAAAAAGAACAAGTGCCCTAGGACCATCGGAAATCTCCTATATCATATTCAAAAATTTAGGAAAGAATGGACTACAGCTACTGGAAAACCTGTTCAACAAAGTGTTAAACACAGGGAAAGTCCCCTCTGACTGGAAAAAAGGAAATGTATACCCCATACCCAAACCCAAAGACTGGATAGGCAACATTGTTATAACACACCTGATTACACTTTTGGAAATAACCAGAAAAATCTTTATGGACATCTTAACAGAAATAATGGCTAAAACATGTACCAAATACAAAATATTTCACAATAACAACTGGGCAGGACTGCTTGGAGGAAGTACACAAGAACCGATCCACATCCTTAACAATATAATGGAGGAAGCCAAAGAATTTAAAAAAGAAGCCTGGATTCTCAGCCAGGATATCAGCAAAGCATATGACTCCATCAACAAAGACATGTTGACCCGGGTCCTCAAAAGAATTCAGGTATCAAGAAGGATCATAAATATTCTGGAAAACCTTTTGACAAACAGGAAAAACAGAGTAATTACGGCATATGGTTTGACAGATGAATATATTATCCATAACGGAATTGACCAAGGGGACACCATCTCCCTATTACTATGGAGAATCTTCTATGACCTGCTGTTACAAGAGATCAAAGACAAACATGCAAGATACACAATGGAAACAAAAGTCACATTGGATCTAATACCACTAGACAAAGGGAAAATGGTTAGCAAAATAACAAAGAAAATAAGATCACTGCAATAGCATATATGGATGACACAACATGATTTGCAAACAACCATGCCAACATGCAAACCATCTTGAACAAGGCAACAGAGTTCTTGAAAATAAATGATATACAAATCAACAGTGAAAAATCATCATTAATCTGTGTCAATATAGAAATGGAGAATAGAGACACAAGCGTCCAGATAAATGGAACACAGATTATCCCTCTCAAACATAATGAAGCAACCAGAATCCTAGGGATTTGAATATTAGAAGATGGGAAAAAAGCACATCAAAAAGATATCATCAGAAGAAAAGTTGACATCATTACCAGAATACTAGCCTGGAAAAAGATAATTGACAAACAAACACATTATATCATCAACTACGCATTATTTCCAGCAATAGAATACATGCTAAATGACCTAATCCTTTTAAAAAAAGAGTGTAACAAGATAAGTAGCAAAATCAACAAAGTCTTCAAGCACAAGGCTGGACTATCAGCAATGACCCCAAATTGTATCATTCATGTAGATTTTGGTTACAAACTCTTTAACTTATGGAATAGACAGATTTTTATACATGAAAATAATCTCCTGAACAGACTTAACTGTTATAATTTAAGTGGCATAACAATGCAGTTTAGACTTCAACATCTACAAAATGAATATTGGTCTAACACATTGATCCTAACAGATAGATTACCTTTTTGGATCAAGAAGAGAAGAAGCTTAAGGAATGAGATCCTCAATATGCTTAAGCTCCAAGGTATTATATTTACTCCAATGGAACATACATGATTTGGAAAGCCTGTCAGGAAGAAAGGCACCGCAATCAAGGAAATTGTATCAGAAAAATGGTATGAAATGCTCTTAGGCATAGAGGAATCTTATTTATAACCAGCTACTCAATGATGACAAAACAAGAAGCCTGTCATGGCAATAAGTAAGATTCAAACTAGGCAAACAAGGTAGAACTCCACTTTGGCTCTACGAGCTTAAAAAAGACACAACTGAGGTGATCAAAAAAAGGACAGAATACCTATAAAGAATAGATCTCATAAAAGAAGATAGCATCCAAGAATATACAACAATCAGATTCTGAACAAACACACCAGTGTTACCCACTCAACAACTACACACAATCAAATGGTTAGCAACAAAAAAAAATAGGACAACAATAATAACTAAGAATAAAAAAATATACGATGATCAATATATAATAGTTAATAATATGATCCGGAAAGAACAGACATTTTCAATATTCAAGTGTAAAGGCTGCCCATTTAACAATCCCAAGCTCAGAAAAGATTACAAAGACCAACAACAATGTATAATATCCCAACTCATGATGAAGTCAGTCAACATAAATGTTCAGAAAAGTATAAATGGATGCATTTCCAGTCAACAAGAAATCAATACTAGGAAGCCCTTCATAAATAGATTACAGTCATCCCCACAAGACATTAAACTTGCCTTGAGAGAAATCCATACATGACCCCCAGATATAATATCTCCAACTATACATCTAGATCCAAAATCAAACACAAAGGCTCTTATTATGGAAACACTCAAAGGCCTACTAGGTCACTCCTAAAACTTCAACAAATAGTACAAGAAATTGCTCTATATGACAACTTACAGATATATACAGATGGATCTTACAAAAGACAATACCAGGACAGTAGGATGTGAATTAGATGGATAGCCATAACAGAGACAGACACAGAAGTTGCATTATTTCAAGCCGAAACACAAGATACTCCATCATCCACAAGAGCAGAACTCACAGTGATACTAACAGCAATATGCACAATAAGTGCATGCAAGAAGATCAACATTCTCACAGATAGCCAAGGAGCTATTAATTCAATAAAAAAAGTAATCATGAGGGGATATAAAAAAAACCAGAAACAAGTATATCCAAACCAATGTCTAGTTAACACAATTTGTGATAGCATTGCAGCATAGAACTTACAAGTCAGCTGAACCAAAATAAAAGGTCACTTAGGAAACTATGGGAATGAGTGAGCAAATAAGTTGGTAGCAATAACACCAATGGATAATCGTAAGGACACAATCAAGATCCAAGAGTTAAATACAACGAGTGACATGACAATACTTAGATGGGATCAATCCTTCACAGACCTTCCCTTCAAGACACTTGAAAAAACCTTGCTCAAGACGAAATGTGTAAGCAAATAGAGAACCTTGAGGTGTACTCAGGAGTGGTTAAATAGTGCAAAAGCAAAGAAGATCGACTGGAATATGACCATGCAAGCAATCATGCCATCCAAAATTACAACAACACAAATGGATCCAATGGACCATAATAATAGAACATTCCACCTTAGGACATGGCTCAATGAACACTCTACGATAAAAAATTTGAATAGAAGAAAATCGCATATATACAAGAGCCTCATATGTGCAATTTGCAAAAAACAGGAAGAGAAAGACTTGTACTCCTTCATCTGCGGACCCAACAAAACAAGACTAATAAACAAATATACTAATCTACTCACGCAAAAATGTGCAGCTAGAACAAATAGATATAAACAAATAGAACCTATGCAGAAGAAATGGAGTTGGGCACTCCCTCCTCTAATATCAGCAAATCAGACAAACTGGAATTACAAGATAGAATGGATAGACATCATTTGGGGGTAATTAGCCTCAAGATAATGAAAGTAGCAGAGGAAATTACTGGAAATATAGAAGCAGTATAAACAATAGTCCAATCAGCTACAACACAATTCTGGGGGAAAAAAAAGAAGATATGGAAGCTTAGATGCGAATTAATAGCAGAATAGAAAAAATCATAGGGAATTACAAAGAGAATAAAGAAAAAACCAATAAGTGACAACCAAAAGGTTTTAAACAAGGGAAAATATCATCAAACAGTGACACACCCACTACTGCCAAACAGCTATGGATGGATCTAACAAATTACAACATGAAAAACATTCTACAAAATGGCTTCTTTATCAATTCTCTTTTCGCAATAAATATTAGTGTTAGTGGAGTCATGACATGCTAATATTCACTCCCTTGGGTAAACTGCGGAAAGTTGCAAGATTCGGAAGATACTGAGTCTATAGTTTTTTTTCTATCATAAATGTATTTTCTCGCAATTATTTGTGTATATAAGAAGGTATTAATAATTGAATAAAAACTACAGACATGACTTCGCCAGTTAAAAAAAATAAAAAAAATAAAAAAAAAATAAAGTAAAAAGCTATGAATTTTGTTTCTTAAAAAGGGACATAAGTAATCTGTGAAATTATTTATTATTATTATTTTTTTTAATATATGCAACATTGCCCATTTTATTGAGATTATATACCAAAACATGTTACTTTATCAAGTAAAAGCTATATTACAGACATTTTTCTCATGTGTCTAGTGTACATGATTACAATAAAACCAATTGTTACCTGGGCTGATAGGTATCCACCACTAGCGATGGTGGAACTTGGCCTTTGGAATCCTTATGGTATGTTGTCCTTGTTGAGAACTAATGTGCCTAGGCACCATTAGCATGTTCCTTATAAATTTTATGGATGTTGTGAGTTCCGTTGAGGATGTTGTGTATGAGTTCTGAGGGGTATGCTTTCATCTTGTTGGGTGCAATATCTCTATGTTCTAGTTTATTTGTGTATGATTTATGATGCTTCTCTTTTTTGCCATTCGAAATTCCTTGTAGTTTCTCCCAATAGTATAGATGTTCACACCTGTCAATCCCTATGTTTTATGTCCAGAATCTAATAATATTGTGGATGCTAATGATAGTTTCTGTCATTTTGTTAGTTTTGATGTATTTGCCAATGATCTTTAGGATAGTTTTGCTGATGTCTCCTGTGATAATCTTGTTTCATATGTTGTTTGCTGCTATGTTTGAAGTAAGTTTCTGATTAATATCTCGGTCAATGTTATTATTGATTCTTGCTATTATCTCTTGGTGTATAGTGTTTAACATGACTTGTTCTATATTGATACCATGGAAGGGGCATCTAAAAGGACGAATATTGTCTTCTGTATTTGAACAACTGAAACATGTTTCAGTTTTGTATATGTTTGGCCTACTGATGTGGAGTTTATTTATTGTAGTGAGCTTGTGAGTGATCCCATGAATCTGTTTTGTTGAAGTTAATAGCTGATGGGTGAAACCTCTGATTTATTTCTTTCCAGTCTATATCTTTCACCTGTTGTTTGGTGAGATCTTTATTTCTATATAGCATGATCTATTGATATGTTAACCGCGTTTGCCTTATGCACTTGAGAGTCTTTTGGATGGTTGTGGTTATTTCTGTTTGGTTTTTGTAGTGGAAGGTGAGAATCCTGTTGTTGAGAATAGTATTCATTAGCTGGCCTTGGGGATCAACTGCATTGTTTCTATTGTGATGTTTCACTAATCTGTCAGCTTTGAGGAAAGGGTGGATAGTGGAGTGGTTCTGCTTATTTGTTTTATATCAGATGATCAGAGTCTGGTGATGTGCTGCTATTATACTGAGGTTGCTGATGAGCCTTAGTTCCTTGATTTTTTTTTATATTGTTATCAAGGTATGCATTGTATTCTTCTATAAGAGATTGTAAGTCAGTTTCAATTGTGAGAACTTTATTCAGTCCACTTAAGGCTGTGACTATTATTGCGACCAAAATCTCAGCTCTGTATACTGACAGTTGTCCTTCCAGTTGTAGTCCAATTGAAGCTATGCTTGTTTGGTTGTTACTAATGTTTATGTCAATTCTGCATGTATTAGGGCTATTTTCAAAGTTGTAAGCTCTATCTATATAAGTGTGGAGACTATTGATATCTTTGACTTAATAATATACTTTGATGAGTTCTTGTTTAATTGAGGGCCATAGGTTGATGATTTGAAAGAGATCTTGTAATATGTATAGGGTACTGTCTATTTCTAGTCCATCAAAAACTTGGTTGGGCTTTGAGAGGAATTGATCAATGCTGTTGGGTGAAATTTATATTCTTTTCTTTAAAGTGAAGTCTTATAAACTGTGTAACTTTGTAGTATTGATTACAGAAACCCTAAAGATACCTGCTTTCAATATTTCTATATAGCAGATTTCACCTCTGTTGTCTGTGATATTGGAGGTGTTGCAACCAGAACAGGCATTTACAGAAGAGTCATTCATTGTGGTGTAATATCTAACTTTGATTATGTCATGTTTTTCACTTATGCGTTTGCCCAAGATTTGTTGATTTTTGAACTGCGTGATATAACAGAAGTTTTGTGTTTGTTCTGAGGTATTTGACTCAATCTGGATTAGTGGGTTCAGGGATGGAGCAGTGAATGTGCTTTGTAGGGAGAGTATTATTTGTTGTTGGAAGTATGGAAACCAGGTTGACTCTTTTTTCTTGATTATTTTATTGTGTAGTATACCAACCTGTTGCCATTCTAGTTGTTTAGTCATGTATGAGCTAATTAATTGTTCAATCCAAAAAAGCTGATGAGATTTGAGAGCTGCCCTATACTTTGTATACCAGTCACGTTTGACAAAATCTTCTATAGGGTATAGGTTTTGGGATTTGTTGCACTCTATAATGAATCTGTTGATGTTCATATTGTGTCTCTGAATGTTCTGCAGACAGTCTTGTAAGAAATTGACCTTGCTTTTGAAAATATATGGGTAGGTATTTATAATGTTTTTTTTTTGCCATGCATCATTAAAGTTCGTGAATACTGTTGTGCATGATATTTCTAACTATGTTTGAGTTGAAGAATAATTGTTATATGTCACTGGCATATTTTTGTAGCTGTCTAGTTTATATTTTCATGATGCCATATTGATTATCTAGGTGGATTATTGTGTTGTGTGCTGTATGGGCCAGACTGACACATTGTCTAAAGCTATGTCTGATTTTCTTATCCATCTTTGCACATTACTCTTGTGAGAGAACTAGGTCTTGTAAGAGGTATTCTATAATAGGGAAGATTATGTGATTTGTAATATATCGGTGCATTTTATCTGTGATTTGTTTTCTGGCAAGTGTGTTACATAGGGAGGTTGTTTAGGATATGATCAAGTTTCGTTGATGCTTCTTGCTAGCTTTGGCTTCATGTTATACGCCTAGAACTCTGATAGTTGTTGTTGGATCTGCCGGTGTTATTTTGAAGTTGTTGACATTGTAGCAGGCTAATCAATGAGTCTGTCGCTAATGACCAAAAGCTCATGTAACCTGCGGATAGAAGAGTCCGTCCTTCTATCACACACACAAAACAATACCAAAACCAAGGCAGAGGCATAAAAAGATTTGGGCAAGTCTCAAGATAGTTTTTCCTAAAACTACTTATAACTTCACTGTTATAATCAATCTATTCAAAAGATTCGTGTGAAATTTGTTTTAAGATTAGTCCTGAGATTCATCATTTTATTTAATCATTGAAAGAAGTTACATTTATACATTTTTACACATAGGGCTATTACATAATCACTATGGCTATTCTAGTATTATATCATGCATAAATTGTTTCTTGGTCAGCTAATTTTCTATTAACTCAGCTCATAGTTTTTTACCTTTTTGACGCAAATGGATTGTTCACGCATTCTTCTAGCTTGTAAGGGGTATAGTGATAGTCAGCAATTGATTGTTTCGCGTAAGTTTCGGTCACATCATGATCATCGGTCATGTAACCACGGCGAAAATTCTGAACTTTGTTTGACTTCTTTGACCTTTAACAACATGAATATTGTCTTGAGGTACATTAAGTATTATTAGTTCTAATTTATGTGGATTGACTGTGATATCATTCAAGCTATAAAAAGAGATGATGATATTGATAATATCCAGAAGATTCTTTTTGTCCTGAGTGATGAAGGTAGTGTCATCCATGTATGCCGTAATTGATATGTTTATGTCTGGAAGGGCAAGATTGCTTTGTATGGGCTTGTAACATTGTAGCTGATATCCTTTCATATTACAAATAATAGAAATAAGTGGATCATAATATATGCGCCAAAGTAGGGGGAATATTGCATCACCTTGATCGATACCTTCTTCAATAAAGTATGGGTCTGTGTTACTAAAGTATGTGATGACAGTATTCTGTCGATTGTGAAAACAGTTTTTAATAAGGTTGATTGTTTGTAGTAGAATTCTGATTCGATGCATTGATATTACTAGTCTTTCTATATTCACTATATCGTAAGCTTTGCTCATATCCTAGAAGAGCATGAAGCAAGGCTATCATATGTTTCTTGTATTCTCCAGCACTTGATTTATTATTGTAATGGGTTCCTTGGTACTATGCCTGGAAAGTGCGGCCCAGTTGTGTAGGGATAAAATGTGGTTGTTTGAGGACTTTCGCCAGCCTTTTTGTAAGGATCTTTGTAAAGAGTTTCTTGATTGATTCTAAAAGAGTTATGGGTCACGTGATGTTAATGTTATTGTGCCATTCCTTAGGTTTAGGAATAGGATATATTGTACCCTTCTTCCATTTCTTCGGAACTGTTTCTTTGTTAATGAGTTTATTGAAAAAGGTTGTGATAAGTTCTAGAAAATCCTTGCTCATATATTTGTATGCTATATAAGGTATTTGTGAGGGCCGGGGTGAATTTTTTACTAGTTTTGTTAAGGCATCTAGTGAGTTCGTCGAGTGTTATAGGGAGGTTAACTTTTTTGTACCAACTGGGATCAATACTCTCTTTGGGTTCATATTCATATTGCCATATAGTTCCTCTATGTTTGTACAGCTGACACTGTTTAGTCCATTCTTTTAAATGTGACTAAACTTCTTCTTTAATTTCTAGTGGGTCAGTAATAAGATGCTTTTCAGTAAATATATTGTTGATCAATTTGCTAGTGACAATACTTTTCTTTGGTTGGCCAAGTATGGAGCGAATCATTTGTTTTTTGTCTTGGTTGAACCAAGTGTTACAGAGTTCTTTCCACTTTTTTATGTCAGTTGTGGTTTTTTCTTTAATTGATTTCTTCATAGTGAGCTTTCAATCTTTATGAACATGTCTATTTTGGATATAATATTTGGGGTGTTATAGTCAGGAATCCATACTGGCAGTGGAATTTTAGTGGAGATAGCTTTATGAAGTATATCATTTCTACTTGTGCAGTATTTGTCTAATTTTTTCTCGTGGAGAACCAACTGTCTTTTGTATTCATTCAGTTGATTAAGAGAAGTGATTTAGATGTGACTGGTCTCTTTCTACGATTCTTTTGTCTTTCCTTGAATTTTTGGATGTATTTGTTTACAGCTTTGAGAATTATATCACAAAGGATATTTCATGTCCAGTCAATATCTAAATTGTCTTATGATAGTTCAGATAAAAAGTGGTCTTTAGAAGAGTCTAGTTTATTTGCGAAAGCTAGCCATTGTTCCTCAGATATGGCTAGCCAGGCAAATCATGTATTATTGTGTAGATGGTGCAGATATTTCGTAGGGAGCTCAAGCTCCCATGTTTCGATATATGTGACCTGGATTCTGTGGTCTGTACTGATACTATTGTTGTCTACTATATATAAATCAATTGAACTCCAAGAGGGTCTGGAGCTGCACCATATTATGTCGATGCGGCTGGCCACATGTGTTGCATTAGATGTCCTGGACCAAGTATATTCTTTATCATGGAGGTTGTGGTATCAGAAGGTATCAAATAGGCTGAGTTTCTCTAATTTTTGAAAGAAGGGATTGGGGGTATGTTTGATTATCTTTCTGTTACTAGATATTCTATCTATCTTTGGTAAGGGGCATGATTTAAAGTCACTGCCTAGTATAATGTGCCAATTTTCATGGTTATACTATTTTATCCAAGAGATGATTTGTTTTTGTATTTCGTTTCTTTCACTGCCTGGCTTTGCGGGTGAGTATATATCAATTATTCTGCAAAATCTCTTGTTTGGGAGGGCTAGGTCTATGTAAATGAGTCTCCCTAGTTTTTTTTCCACATGGACAACTCTGTCTATAATATTCTTTCCGATAGAAATACCGATGCCTGTGCCCATATTGTCATTGCTATGCCATCAACTGGTAAATCCTTTAGTTTTCCAATGTTGAGTTTCGTTGGCTTTTCCTTTTGTTTCTGTTGATATAATAATGTCCCATACCTCCTTTTTCCATGTTTCCATCCAGAGTGTTCTTTTTATTGAGTTATTTAGTCCTTGGCAATTGCATGTGGCGATGATCTAGAAAGGCCTAGAAGGTGTGTTTAGTATGTTGTTATTTTGTTTTTTTTGAAATAGGAGAGTTTTTTGTATGTATGTCTTGATAAATATTGTGTGTGATTAAATTGGTATGGTGAGATGGATAGTCTTGTTCTGATATCTTGTTATTTATATTGTGTGAGGTGTGTGATTATAGAAGGGGAGAAGTATTATTTAATTGATTGTTGCTTGTTGTGTTACCCATGGTTATTGTCTTGTAGTAGATGGTATGGTTGAGGTTCCTGGGAGGATGTTCACGATGGTGGATACTAAGGCATTCATAGTTCGATCCATGTTACCAATCAAATTATGAAGCTGCTGTTATTGATGTTGAATATCATCTATGTTTGCTGGATGTGGAAAGTCTGATTCTATGTATGTGATTTCCTGATTATGATCCTCTTCCATTACTTCTGTGCTATTATAGCAGTACTGTTCTACATTGTCAATTCTTTCGTCTAGATTGTTGATGACTTCCTTTATTGATTTTAGCTCAGCTTGAATTGCTAAGAGCATGTTCCTATGTCCTGATTGGGATTGTGATGGTAGTTTAGCTGGTGTTGTTGTTGTATCCTATGTTTAACAGCTGATGCATAGGAACCAGGGTGATTGGAGGTTTTTCTAGTTGTGAGTTGTGTGAGTTTGCGAATTCTGAAAGAGCCAGCTGGTTTGAAATGATTGTATAGTTTTCCAAATCTCTCTGCTTGCTCGTGATTGTATTCTTTTCATTGTTCCCTATATTCCTTGGTAATACAGTTGGTGACAAGATGTTGAGGACTGTCGCAAATGGTGCAAAGTTTAGTTTGGATGGTTTTGATTTCGATAGTGGTCTCCCCTAGACTGAATTGTTGTTCCAGGGCTGTGTAGAGGGTTTCTTCATCTTCAAAACTGATGACGGTATATTTTCTAGGTTTGTATGATATGAGATGAGGGATGTAACATATCTTTATCTATAATTCTGATATATGTGTTTCAAGTCGAAAGCTGTTGTATTAGGTGGAAGGTTCGTAAGCTTGAGGGAGTACTTGCCCCTGTCTTTCATCTGATCTAAATCCCAGCAGGCATCGAAAATTCTGATCGAGTTGGCTTTGATGGGAATTCTCCATTTGGAAAGTAGTTTGGTCTTATCTTCATGTTATGTGAATGTAATTGTAGCAGTCTGCCACATTTGTTGAGTTGTTATCTTGATGTTGATAATTTGTCTGAATTTGACAAAGGTTTGTTGCATATCTATGAGTCTGGTGTTCAGGGGAATGTTCCAAGTCCTGATACTGTTTTTCTTATTTAGTTTGTTGATCATTTTTTGCATGTGGGTTAATTTGCTGTTGTCCATTTCTGATAAGATTACTTTGCTTGCCTTGTTTGCAGCCTGTTGATCCCCAAAAATAGTGATGATGTGATCTTCTTCATTGATGCATTCATGTTGGATGAGGAGAATCCTTCAGGGGAGTTGAGTGTCTTTATGACATGGGTGATTTTTTGATAAATAGTTTGTCCTGGTAGCTTTTCAGTTTTGATGCCTAATTTGATTCATTTTATGCCATATCGTGTCTGGTAGTCGAAAGGTGATCTTGGTTGAGGTCTGGTGCCTGAGAGTCTTGTGTGGATTTCCTTGCCTTTGCCTTTGTTCTTGCTAACTTTCTATCAAGTATCTGAGTCATCTTCAGGTACTTTATTACAATACATTTCTATATCTAAGTCATTTATTCTGGCTGCAAGGAGAAAAGTACTAGTGGTTTCCTTTAGTGAGTTTGTGGAGGGGGTTCCTTCCTGACTTTGTTCAAGTTCAGCTTGTTTACTCCATGTATTGCTTGCCTAGTTGAGTACAAAGTTTTCTGATACACTGTCCTTATCTGCTTGTTGATCTTTCCAATGTTGTTGTCTATACTGGTAGCTGTTTGTTAAGCTAGGGATGGATTGCAGATGGTCTTCGATTTTTTGTTATCACTAGGTTTTTTGTCTGGAGTGGATATTTTCTTGTTTACTATGGGGGTTGCTGTACCCTTGCTTAGCTTCTCGACATTGTAGTTTGGCCTGCTGTTGGTATATTGCGGTCATTTGTATCTTTCCATTTTGCTTTGCTCTTTCGTTGTATCTGAGATGTTGCTGTACCACAGGTGAATGGGAAAGAGTTGATAGTTGATCTGTGAAATTATATATGCTAAATACTTTAGAAATCTATTATACATAGATAAAATTTATTTGCAATTAATTATATAATTAGGTAATTTTACACACTCTTTTCCACTCAATCCAGATTTCTGAAAAATTCCGTTTATGGTAACAACTCAAAACATTAAAGAAAAAACACAATGCTCACAAAGAGCTTCTGCAACAAATATGTTCAAAAGGTCAACAAGGACATGAGACCTGATAATTAACTCACAGGTGAAAGAATTCTGACAGGTAGTGACAAGATATCCAAACTGCTATTGAAATTCAACTTGGAAACAAATTTAATCCCTAACTGATACAAACAAAAACTGAAAAGAAGAAAACAATCAAAGTAGCAGAGATCAGTCAAGTTGACAACAAAAATCAAGAAGAGATCGAGCTCGATAATGCAGAACATAACAGCAGAAACAGCACTGAAAGAGTCACAACAGAGATCTCAAAACTGACAAAAGAAATGACCATCAAGACTAGACCAACTTCACCTATAACAGTAATCTCAATGGCATTAATAGCAAAAAAAAAGAAAAGAAGAACTTGAAGTTATATAGCAATATTACCAATAATAGTTTCAGCTATAATAGAAACTCAGAATCAGTAACTATGAAAATGGAACAAAGAATCTTTCAAGAAAAACACAATATGCTTTTCCCAGTCAAAGTATACATCAATCCAGAAAAAGTACCTGGTATTTCAATTGAAGAAAAAATTAACTATATTCATAACAAGTTGAGGCATTTACCAATCCTAAATCATATATTTACAGAAATTCCAACTGGTACATCAACAATCACAGCTATTTTTGCCAATTATCACGAGGGCCTAGCTGCATATATTATAGAGATTACTAACAATGAAATTATCAAATTTAGATTAGCTCTACAGATTGGCATCCCTGAAAGCAAAGCCCAATTTATTAGAATCTGGGATATTCCCAATTACTACACAAAAAATGTGATCATTAGCTTGTTTACAGACAAATCAACAGTTGAATATATAATACTATAAACAGCAGGGGTGGTCCAATCAGGAATAGTATAGTTTAGCTCTAAAGAAGCATTTGAAGAACATTGTCAGACATGGTCCTTCTACAAGGATGACATCTATATACATGTATACCAAATAGTTAGAACTAGACTGATAAAAGAAAAGAGGAATTAATACAATGCAATGCTTGCAAACCTATCCCTAGGGATCACTACAAGAAAATTACAAGAAATTATTGAACGAACCTATGCTCAGATATGTTACGTCCCCCTTAACAATCTTAATCAGAACAAATGATTCACCATTTTGTACTTCAAGAATATTCAAGACCTAGAAACAGCGAGAAGTACTACCTTCTATCTGAGAGGTCTAGAACTAGCCTAGGTGCTCAAAACAACAAAGCTTTGTTTTTATTGTGATGCCCAAGAGCACAACCTCAGTGCTTGCAACATTGAGAAAAAAGACACACTGAAAAAAGATAGAACAAACAGACTCTGTAGCCCAGACTTCTATCTTTACAACAAAGAGGACCTTCTACATTCAGGCAAGATAAGAGGCTTAACACGAAAAGCACTGCCAGCACAAGATAAACATATGCTAGTGTCACAAGAGAAGCCCTTCACCTGATAACACAAATAGAAGTGATACTGAAGGCTCTTAGACAACTGCAAGTAAATATAAATATGATCAAATACTAGGTATATATACTGGACAGAAGGATAATAGCAATTAAGGCAGGATCCTTTGTCAAAGTCAAAGAACCTGCTATAATAGATTATTTATTTAAGCAGGACCCACCCACAATAAGCTCAAGTTTTAGAACCCTATCACCAAAAGGTATAGATATCAGACAATAACAAAAAATTCTAAATAGAAGAATTAGTCAAATAGAATCCACAATAGACTCCACCATGAAAGAAATGATGAATTGCCTAGATACACTTATCAAGACAATAAGTATAACAGAATCAGCTTCCAGCTCTCCCAAACATCTATGATAACAATTATATAAAGCATGTTACTTGCAATAAGTGAGAAAGAAGAGATAGCAGATCAGAATAAACACAGGAAATTTGAAAAATAGGAACAATAAATGTCAAAAGATTTAATACAGAAATAGACCAACTAGCAATATTAGAAAACTATCAATAAACTAAAATAGAAATATTGAGAATAACAGAAACTTGGTTTATAGAAAATCAGAGATAAAGAGACATCAAAGACAAATATCAAATATGGACAACTAAATCAATATAACAGATGCATGGAGCAGGTATAGCCATGGTGATGGAGAACAAATGGGCAATATATATATTTAACAAAGAAAATTGCAACAATCAAGACCTGCTATTAGACTTAACTTTAAGGGGAAAATCTAATAATGAATCATAATAGTGTACAACATAGCAAATGAAGTGAGAAAGTAGGACAGGGTGAAGCTCAAGCAATGGATTAAGACAAAAATCACTAAGGCAAAGGAAAAAAACATGTTCATTATAGTAATAGGAGATCTTAATTAGGTGTTAGATAAATATTTAGACCATATAACAAAAAAGAACAAAGGAGGCAAACCTTGTCACATCATTGACTCATTAATAGTATTTAATTTCAGTAACACTTACAGATACATCAATCTGACTATAAGAAGTTACATATATAACAGGCCCAAATCAGAGTATGGGAGCAGAATAGACTATGTCTGAATATCTAGCCCACTACTTTCAAGAGTAATCAATATAAATTATACTGCAGTAGATACAGTAATCAAAAGTGACCACAAGATGGTTATACTACAACTCAGTACACCATACAGTTTATGGTTTAAACTGGCAAACAGAAAGAACAACAGGTAAAATAGGATTTACTATCCCAATTCTATATCAAAACGTGGACCAATTTCTTAAGGAAAATGGACAAGATGGCAAAAGAAATCTTGAAGGCAAACTCAGAGACAGTACAAGTACAATAGCATCAATTTAAAGAGGTAATAACAGCAGTTGCAAGGACAATACTCAAAAAAAAGAAGTGAAGTAAGAACATCAGAATCATATATAAGTCAGAATTCAAACAGCTGATATATAAATAGCTCACATTAGCTAGAAAATATAGATGTCAGGCATGGCTCATAGAACCAGGCTTTAAAATAGAAGAATATAGAGAAGCAATAGACGAGGAAGTCAAAGAGGTCAATACACCAACCCCACTCTTGTTACCTTTACCACTTTTCAGGAAAAATACTACACAAAATAGAGAATCCTTACATAAGTAACTGCTTGAAACCAAAGATATTTGGGAAGCAGAGAATGCAATTACCAAGATTAAAATGGAACAAGTAAAAGAAAAGATGATTCAAAAAAGAATAGCACAAAGATATAAACAGTTCAAAAAGCAACTATGCAAAATAATCAACAGTATATTAGACTGGCAACCAGAGTCATCAATACCTAGTGGCTAATTAAAAGAAATTAGGAGGATGAGGTGGAGATAATAACAAATCCAGAAGAAATCAAGGACAGAATCAAGAAACATTTTCAAGAATGGATCTAATCAAGACAAGTGCTAGACGTGAAGAGATATCCACATTGGCAATAACAATACATCCCTAAGCAAGAAATTCAAGAAGACTGGTTTGAAGGAACACTAGCCAAAATTGTGGTGTCAGAAATAAGTGATACAATCAAAAAGAAAAAGAGTGCAAGCACTCCAGGCCTATCTGAAATACTATATATTCTATAAAAAAAACCTGTAGAAGAATAGGCTAAAGGTTTTAAAGACACTTTTTAATATGATCTTAACCACAGGTGATATACAGAAGAACTGGAGAAAAAAACATATATCCAATTTCCAAACCTAAAGACTGGTAGGAGATATTAATATAACAAGGCCCATCACTTTATTAGAGACAACAAGAAAGGTATTTATGAACATCCTGGTGACAAGACTAGTAGAGACATGCATCAGACACAAGATACTATATAACAATAACTGGACAGGACTTCCAGGTGGGAGTACACAAGAACCAATCCACATTTTAAATAACATCATGGAAGAAGTAAGGGAGTTTAAAAAAGAGATCTGGATTTTCAGCCAGAATATCAGTAAATTATATGACTCAATCAACAAAGAAATGATAATCTGGTCACTCAGAAGAATCCACATATTAAAAAGGATTGTCAGAATTCTGAAGAATATTCTGGTTGATATAAATAATAGGATAATCATAGCACATGGACTTACAGACAAATACTCCATTCAAGATGAAATTGATTAGAGAGACACTATCTCTTCCCTACTTTAAAAAATCTTTTACGACCCCCATTTTCAGGAGATCAAGGACAAACACATAGAATACATAATAAAAACCAAAGTAATTTATGACTTCACATTACTGAATCTCAAGAAGATGACAAACATGAAGACAAAAAAGGCAAGCATCACAGTAACGGCATACATAGATGATATTATATGGTTCATAAAAAGCCAAGCTGGAATGCAAGCCATCTTAAACAAAGTAATAGAATTCCTAATGATAAATAACATATAACTCAATAGTGAAAAATCAGTATTGATTTGTATTAACACAAATAAAGAACATCAGAAGCTAAGTATCTTAACAAATAGAATACAGATCACACTACATCAAAAAAAGGAAGTAACAAGGATTCTGGGAATATGAATATTAGAAGATGGCAAGAAAGTCATTAAAAGAATTTGATCAAAGGAAAGGACAATGCAATTACCAGAATCCTAGTATGGAAAAAAGTTACAGATAAACAGATGAGATATATAATCAACCATATACTATTTCCAACAATTGAGTATCTTTTGAATGACTTGACCTTGATAGAGAAAGAATATGATAGACTCAGTAGTAAAATAAATAAGGTTTTTAAATACAAAGTGGAATTAGCATCAATAATATCAAATTGTATTCTCCATACTGACTTTGGTTACAAACTTTTCAATTTATGGGACAGACAAATTCTTATGCATGGAAAAAATCTATACAATAGATTAAATAGCCACAACCTATAAGAAATAATAATACTAATTAGATTACAACATGTGCAAAACAAATATTGATCAACTAAATCAATTCTGATAGATAAACTATCTTTTTAGATAAAGAAAGGGAAAACCTAATGAATGAGATCCTGAATATACTGAAGTATCAGGGAATTATGATGGCCTTAGCTGAACACACATAGTTTGAAAAATAAATCAAGATGGAAGAAGAATTATTAGAGAAATAGTCATAGAAGATTGTTATAATAAATACTGATACTTACTTAGATTCAGAGGAATACTCTTCCTAGATTAGCTGCTAAATAATAATAAAACAAGATTCATCTCCTAGCAATAGGTGAGAGCCAGATTTGGCAAACAAGATGGTATTCCTCTATAGTACAGAGAGATAAAAGAACTGGCAAGTGAGCTCGACATCCTAGTGAGAGAAACCAGAAAAAACACAACACCAATAAGAAACAATAAAATCAACAGTCCTACCATCAATAGCTTCACATCTAACATACCAGTGAAACCATATCAATAACAATCGATAATCAAATGACTAGTCATAAAAAAAGACAAGACAATAATAATAATAAAGAAAAAGAAAGTTCTTGACAATCAATCTATTATAGCCATCCACATGATCAGAGAAAAACAAACATCACCAATTTTTAAATATAAAGGCTGCCCCTTCAATAATTTGAAGCTCAGGAGGCAGTACAAGGATCAACAACAATGTAAATGATGCAACTGTTGACAAACTCAGTAAATATCCAGGTGAGAAAAAGTACCCAGGGTTGCATCTCGATATAAGCACAAGAAATGGACACAAGGCAACCCTTGATCAATAGACTCCAATCTTCCCCACAAGATATAGAGCTTGTACTCAAGGAAATCAACAGGAAAGCTCCTGACACAAACTTACTATCAATATACTTGGATTCTCTTTCAATCATGAAAGCCTTAATTCAGAAAAGACTGAAGGCCTCTGAAAAAAAATATCAAGGTTACAACAAATCACACAAAAAATCATCAATAGAACAACTTAAAAATATATACAGATGGCTCCTTCTCAAGATAACACATAAACAGTAGAATGGAAATTGGATAGGTAATCCAAACAGAAACAGGAACACAAATTACTATCTTTCAGACAGAAACCTGGGACATCCTATCCTTCACTAAAGTAAAGTAACAATGATACTAACAGCAGTTAGTACAGTAAGTGCAGGAAAGAAGATAGAAATAATCATAGACAGTCAAGGTGCAATAAATACAATTTAGAAAACTAGCAAAAAGAACAAAACCAGGAACCAGAAGACAGAAAATCCAAACAGGAACCTGATCAACACTATTTTGGAAAACTTGGTTATACAAAGTATCAAGGTGAGGTGGACAAAAGTAAAAGGACATTCAGAAAATGAGGGAAATGAAGCAGCAGACAAGCTAGCTACAATTACAATAATAGATAACCCCAAGGACATAATCAGGATCCAGGAGCTATACTTAACAAGTAATATAATAGTACTTAGATGAGATCAATCTTTTATAGACCTCCACTTCAGAATGGTAGGGAAAACCCTCCTCAAGACCAAATGGGTAAATAATTGGAAAACCTTGAAAAGAATACAGGAGTGGCTTTCTGGACAGAAGTTCAAGAAAATAGACTGGAAACTTACTATAAAACATGAATACTATCCAAAATCACATTACTTCATACAAATCAGTAGAATAACAAAGACAGAGCTTTTTGCTGAAAAATGTGGCTTAATAAATATCCTACAATAGCAAAAATGAATGTATGAAAACCACACCTGTACAAAAACCCAACATATATTATTTGCAAAAAACAAGTAAAAAGAGATCTTCAACCATTTATCTGTGGACCAAAAAGAACAAGACTGAGGGAGAAGTACACATCCCTCCTCACTGAAGAATATGTTGTCAAGACAAATAGTAATAAACAAAGAGAAGCTATACAAAACATTTGGAAAAGACCCCTTAACCTACCAGTATTAAGAAAATTAAGAGGACCAAGCAAGATAGAATGGTTGATCATCATTAGGGAGTCCATTATATATAATATGAGACAGGTAGTAGAAGAAATCAAAGAGGATACAAAAACAGTGAAGATAGCCTTTAAGGCTGCAATAGACTATTTTTGAAATAAGAAGAAAGAAATCTGGAAGCTAAGGTGTAACCTGGTTATAGAATAGGAAAGAATCCAAGATATATTATCAAAGAAGAAGCATGAACATACAAGAGTGACAAAAAGATCCATAAACATAGGAGTTAACAGGGTAGAACCACACAAAGCACTAACAAACACCTATATATAGAAGAAACCAATCACTGCATGAACAATATTTTACAGAATAGATACTCATTTACCATACTTTTTTCTTTAAATATTAGTGTTAGTGGAGTTATGACACACTAACATCTATCTTTGATGGACTGCAGCAAGTCACAGGGTTCATATAGATACTGAGACAACAGTTTTTTTCTATTATAAATATAGTTTTTCTCACAATTAAATTTGTGTATAAAAGAAGGTACCAATGATTAAATAAAACCTGAATGGCATAACTTCACCAGCTTTAAAAATAAAACAAAAATGATCAAGTAATTTTATTTGTAAAAGAAAAAAGTAATATTTTTCAAAATTCAATATTAGAGAGGCTTTTCTGAAAGCATTCAAGATAGTAGAAACATGTTGGCAATAAAGTTTAAAGGTGATAAAGAAAATAATTATATCGTCAAGATAGATTTCAACAAATTTGTCACAACAGGAAGCCAATATTTTGTCCATTAGTAATTAGAAAGTTATAGGAGTATTACAAAGACTAAAGATATAAAATTAAATTTTTATAGTTCATATTTTGTTGTAAATACTATTTTGACTTGTTCCTATTACTCATTGCAACTTGTCAATATCTATTTACTAGATCAAGATAGATAAACCATTGAGTACCATTGAAGATTTCCAAAAAATTATCAATAATTAATATGAGTTTTCTATAATTAAGATAAAAATATTGTTTACTATTTTTCTTGAGCACTATAACAATAGAAGAAAATCAGAAGCTAGTAGTAGGACTAATAATTTTTTGTTGCAGCATTTTCTCAATTTTCTTTTTAATGAATTTGTATTATTCAGATAAGATCTTATATAGTTGCTATTTAATTAGATTTGTATTTTTAATATTAATACTATAGATAATTACTATAGTTCTTTTTAAATTAATTGTATAGCAATTCAGGAATATATAATCAATAAAGATATCCTTGTTGTCAGATATGATTTATTGAATCTTGACCTGTAATTCCTTAGTTAAGATCCCAATAAATGGTTCAGAAGTAGATTTCTCAAGTTTATAATAGTTAAAAAAGAAAAATAGCAAAGTTTTTATCCTCAGATTTAAGAACAAGATCAAATGTATAGACCTTTTGTTCATCAAAATCACTTTTAGATTCATATTCAATTTTATTCAATATTTGTCTTATAATCCTCATAGTTTCATTATCCAGTAAGAGATATGAGATAGTATTAATATAGTGGATAATTTTTATAAAATTGAATTGCCCTTATAAGTAATTTAAAGAGCATGGTTGTCAATATTCCAATTTGCTTTTATGTAACTAATTATCAGTTTCCAAAAGAAGAGTTTTTTTATATAACTTAATTACTTGTAATATCATTAATATAATTAAATCTCAAATAAATTTTTTCAGAAAATTATTTATTCAAAAGTTTTGATTCATATATTATTAGCATTAATTATAATTGTTTTAAATTTTATGTCAATTTCTAGATTAGTTTTCTTATATATTTGTTATTAATAATACTAATAGAAGCACTAGAGTTAAAAATAGTTATCCCAAGATTACTTTAATGTGGACATAGTTTCTATTAACCATGGTTTTCCTTAGATAATTGATTTTTACAGGTATCTTAAATCACTTGAAAATTTATATCAAATTTTATATTGATTGAGATATTATAATATTTGTTTTAAAGTAGCTTTGACAAAAAAATTCAAAATGTCTTTAGAAATATTTTAAATAGATAGTTGATTTATAATAGATAGTTGAACTTTAATTTTGAGTTTTTTAAATTTTATTACAAAAGAAATAGCAATCTTTCAAAAGTTTTTAAAAATAGAAAAAGGTTTCTAAAATGAGCAACAAATTAAACAAAAGTTGTCAATATAAAAAAAATAAGTTTGATTATTGTTTGTGTTAAAATTTGTTTTGTAATAGATATCATATTTATTAATAATAATAAAATAGTTTTTTAAACTATTTCTATAACAAAATTCAAAATCTTTGCTAAACTTTGAATTTTTAAATTATTTTTCAAGTAAATATCTTCAATACTGAGCAAGACTTCCTAATTGTTTTCAAAGAATAGTTTACATGGTAATAAATTTTATATTTACTACTAATTTGTTAACTATTCAATTATCTTTAAATTAAGTAAATAGATAGGACAACTATAGTAGTAATCTACTTTAAGTTGAGAGAGAATATCTCAGTTATAGTATAATAAAATTGGTAATTCTAAAATATTAGAGATTGTAAAAACATTATGAAAGAGACTTTAAGCAATTTGATTTAATTAAAAAATTTATTAAATTTATATAATAACCAAAAACAGAGAATTTAGTAGATAAAAATTTTGAATTAACTGTTTTTTTTTTTTTTTTAACATGCAACATAGCCCATTTTATTGAGATTTTATACAAATACATGTTGCTTGGTTCTATACAAACAATAGCATAGATATTTTTCTCATGTGTCTATTATATACAATTACAAAAAAACCAATTGTTACCTGTTTCAAGGGGTACCCACTGCCAATGGCAGTGGGGCTTGGACTTTTAAACCCTTGTGACATGTTGTCCTTTATAGGGACTAATGTGCCTAGGTGCCATTAGCATGTTTCTTATATATCTCGTAGATGCTATGGATTCCCTTGAAGATGTTATTGATTAATTTAATAGGGTCTTCTTTTGAATTGAAAGTGTTATATTGTACTTTGTTACTGTTCTTCATTTGTTGTTTTTGCTTTTTTTGCTTGCTATTTGTAGTGATACCCTATTGTTTTTCCCATTGATGGAAATAGTCACACCTGTCTAACCATATATTGTATGTCCAGAATCTGACACTATTTATGATACTTTTGATGGTTTCTAATATTCAGTTCATTTTAATATATTTGCTAATGGTCTTGATAATTTTTTTACTAATCCCTTCCAACATGAGTCTGTTTCACATATTGTTTTGTGTAATAACTGATGTAAGTTCCTGGTGAATGTTACGTTCAATAATTTTCTCCAATCTTGCAGTTATTTCCTGATGTATAGTATCAAGGATTACTGTTTTGATATCGATTCCATGTGAGAAACATTTAAAAGGGTGTAAGTTATCTTCAACTTGAAAGCAGACAAAACAAGTGTTGCATTTATATAGGTCTGGCCTTCTGGTATATAGCTTGTCCATAGTGTGAAGTTTTTTATTCCACAGTTTCATTGCAAAGCTCTTTTGTGATTAATCACAGGTATCTGTGTTTTCACTTGCCAGCTTAAAGAGGTAGAGTTTCTATATTGATTCTTTCCAGTCGATATTTGCTACCTGTTGTTGTGAGAGATCATTGTTTCTATCAAGAGTAATTTAAATGTAAGTCAGCTGAGCTTGTCATATGCTCTTGATGGCTTTTCTGATAGGCAAGCTGAGTTCAGTTTGATTTTGGTAGTGGAAGGTGAGGATGTTTATACAGAGGATAGTGTTACTGAGTTGTCCTAGAGTATCCACTGTGTTGTTTGTGGTATATTGTTTGGCGAGTCTATCTGCTATTATGAAGGGATGGTCATCTGGATATTCTTTTTTGTTTATTTTGATCCATTGAATGAGAATTTGATGATGACTTGCCATAATGTAAAGGTTACTGATTAATCGCAATTCTTTGATTTTTTTTGTACTGTCTTCTATACAGAAGTTGTATTTACTTATGAGAAAAGAGGAGTCTGTTTCAACTGTGGTGAGTGATCTAGGTCCGCCTAGAGCTATGACTATGATTTTGTCCATTATTTCTGCTCAATATACAGATACCTGTCCAGTTATTTGTATATCTACCTTTGTAATGTAGCTTAGGTCATGGATGATATTGATGCCAATGTCACATATATTCAAGTTTCTAGCTGGATTGTAGGCTCCATCTATGTATATGTGAATGTTGTTGAATTCTTTGATCTATTTGTAGGTGTTGATGAGGTGTTATTATGGGTATTTGTAAGCTTGATCACTTGAAAGAGATCTTGAAGAGCGTGTGAGATATTGTCAATCTCTATACTATCAAAAATTTGATTAGGTTCTTTGTAGAACCATATAATACTATCTGGGAAGATTTGTAAACAATTTTTCCTTAAAGTGTCTTGGAAACTTCCTGACTTGATGGAGTTGTGAACTGGTATTCTAAGAGAGATATCTTTGGAGATTTCTATGCAACAGATATCTCCTCTATTGTCTGATATGTTAGATATACTGCATCCTTGACAGGCTGTTAGAGTGATATACCTATTAGATTATAGTGTCTGATTTTGATTGTATCACATTTATTACTAATTCGTTTTCCCAGGATTTGCTGTTTTTTGTATTGTATGGTGTACCATGCTTGTCGAGTGTATTCTTGATTGAAAGCTTCAATTTGTATTAAAGGATTCAGCATTGATATATTGAGGTTGGAGCAGATAGAAAGAATGATTTGTTGTTTAAGGTATGGGAACCATGTGGGTTCTTTCCTTTTGTTTATTTTGTTGTGAAGTGCACCAACTTGTTGCCATTCTAGGGATCTGGTCATATAAGAACTGAGGAGTTGTTCAATCCAAAACAGTTTGTGTATTCTCAGGGCTGTTCTGTGTTTGGAGTACCAGTCATGCTCAACATAGTCTTCTATATTGTGAAGATTATGATTGTTGGGATCATTCGTTATAGTTCAGTCTATACTAATATGGTGTTTCTGAATGTTATATAGACAGTCTTGCAGAAAGTTGATAGTTAGCCTGAAAATTTGTGAGCATTTTGTGAGTATGTCTTCCTTCTGCTAGGCGAGTTATTGTAGTTCCTATATACTACTCTGTATAATGTTACCAGCCAGGATTAGGCTCTTATAAATTTGTTGTAAGTTACTAGCATGTTTCTGTAATTGTCATATTTGCACCTCCATAATGCCATAGATGTTATTCATGTGTATCATGGTATTGGGTACTGAGAGGGCTAATCCTACTCTTCATTTGAAAGCTTTTCTGATTTTTTTGTCAATCCTCTGATATTCTGTCTGTGTAAGGACTAGATCTTGAAGTAGGTATTCTATTGTGAGAAATATAACTTGGTTAGTGATATAGTGATGCATTTTGTCTATAATTTGTTTTCTGGCTAAGGTATTATAGAGTGATGTTGTTTTTGATGTAATCAGTTTTCGTTGATATTTTTTTTCAGCTTTTGCTTCATGTCAAATGCCTAGGACCCTTATAGCAGATGTGGGCTTAGCTGGTGTGATACTGTAACCATTGTTATGAGTCACGTAGATGACATGATTTACGCGTAATGGTCTAGAATCCAAAAACCCAAAAGTCTGGCATGAAAGATTGAGTGTTGCAAGGTAAGAAACTATAGATAAGGCTTGGGTACTGATAAGGTAACTATGTGTATCTGAAAAGTATAGAAAGTTTAGCAAAGCTTAGGATTAGTATAGCCAATTATAAAGTAGATAGCCCATTGTTAGTTAGAAAGGTATAAATAGCTTACCAATATATGCCGAAAAGGCAGAGCTGAATGTGTTAGGAAAAACAGCCCTCCTTGAAAAGAGAGCTGAATGTATTAGGAAAAACAGCCCTTCTTGAGAAGAGAGCTGAATGTGTTAGGAAAAACAGTTCTTATTGAGAATAGAGATAAGAGTTAGTGATATATCAAAGAAACAGAATGCAATAAGAAGACACTTACCTTTGGCCAAGTCAATTACCACGCCTCTGCCTTTCTTAGGTGTTTTTTATAGGAGGCATTATCTTCTTTATGTCATTTGTAAATATTCTTGAGAAGTCTGGGTTATGTGAGGCATTACGGATTAGCGATGAACTCGTCGGGATAGCCCACGACAATGCAAAATAATATGGCAACCAAGCATGGATCCTGAGTCTAGACATGGCAAAAGCCTTTGACTCAGTAAATATTCAAAGACTCAAACTAGCACTTCAATAAATCAGATATCTAGATATTATCATTCAAATTATCACAAAAATCTGCGACAACAGACAAAACTACATTATTACACCATTTGAACCATTATCACAATATATAGCAGAAGATAGAATTGATCAAGAAGACACTATATCACTCCTACTTTGGAGAATCTTCTATGACTCACTTCTATCCTTGATCTCAAAAACATAAAAGAGATACACTCTCATAACAAAAAAATAGAAGAAATCCACAACACAGTCGACTATTTCAATTCAAAACATCTCATGCCTAGCATTCATGGATGACACCACCTTAATAGCAAGCAGTCAAAAAAGATTATAAAAAATAAGTGACATCTGCTCAACTTTTATCACAATAAATGACATTTACATCAACACATCCAAATTAAATCTCTTAGTCCTCAACTCTATGTATGATCTAAACAATCAGATCCTAATCTACAAATAACCAATCACAATGCTCTTACCAAATCAAACAGCTAGAATCCTAGGAATATATCTGGAAGACAAAGAATAAAAAATATATTAACAATATTTGATAAAAAAAAAAACACTAAAATACTTAAAAACAACAACCTAATCAACTCTATAACTTACATTATAGAAAATCAAAAACTCTTCATTATTTGAAAAAAAAATTAAAGCTCACAACAATAACAAATACAACGATAAAGCAGATCTCCTAGCAAAAAAAGCAATCCTATTAGGAAAGACATCTGAGATAGAATACATAACAATTAGAAGCAACACAGTGAATTGGACACAAGAATGAAATGGATATACCCTAGACAATACAATCACAATCTCTATTAAAAATCTAATTAGTACAAAATATTTCACAATTGGAAAAGTCTTGATCACAATCTTACAACTACTGACAGTACCTACACATTAAATGACATTGCATGAAAAACCTCACTTATCAATAGGTTACCTTCAAAACTCATAACAGGACCTATCAATCAAGAGAACCACAATAGTAGATCCTTCAGATACAAACTTTAGAACCTAGAACTACCTACTAAGGACAAACTACACAAAAGAGTGACAAACACCTATATGAACAACCAATGCCTCAACTGCCAATAAATAGAAACCAATACATACTGCATGATATGCAGGAGGAACAGAGCAGACATCTACAAAGAATTACAGTAGATAATTAATGAAGAAGTTAGTAGTAGATCAAATGTATCCACAAAATACAACTTCAAAAAAGAACTCAACAAACAAGCAAAACTCTGGACAAACAAAGTCAAGAATTATATTGCAAGAGGAGCCCTTACAATGGACTTAATAAAGACTATAAAAAAATATACACTGGCAGACTATTATAAAGAAACTATCAAAAGCATCATTAAATGATTTCTCAATGTACAATAAAAAAAATGAAACCAAAGATGTGATAACTTCATATAATGGAAAAAGGAGCACAATATCACTACAAAAGACAAAAGACAATGGCAATCCACAATCATAAAAAAGAATATACACAAATCTTGCATTCCAGGTATCATGCACTTATGATATATACTAGCCATTACTGGATTAGCTAGAACATAATCTATTTATTTCAACAAAATTTTTATAGGACAGATAGAGCCTTGACAAATTAATCAAGTATATATAGTACTAGTACTTAGCAATAATCCACATGGTAGGAAGATTTTCTTAGTGAGTTTACTTAGATAGATAAAGTGATAAATTTGTATAAAATAAATTTGCACATGCTTATTATAAAAATATCCAATAAACAAGGTATAAGCTACCCATTATAAAAAAAAAAAAAAAATTGAAACAATTATAATAGAAAATGGTAGTATTATCTGGGTATCTAATAATTATCATAATATCTCATAGTTTAGTAATGTATCAGTTAAAATAAATTTTGATTAACTTTGTAACTATATGACAGATGTGAGATCTGTTATGAAAGGTAAATATAATTATTAATAATATATTTATTATTTTGGTTCAAAACTAATATACTTTTAGGTTTTATTAATATTAAAGCTTAGTAAAATAATTCAAAGACCTCCACTTTGATTGGCATTAGTATAATGGTTTGATTTTAAATAAAAAAAAACTCTATATATATATAAATACACATATCTTAAATTAATAAATATATATAATTTAGTAGATATAGGAGCAATAGATAATATAGTTCATGTAATTCCAAGATTTGATAAATGTAATGAATATTTATTAAGTAATTTTTTTTTTTTTTTTTAAAGTCCAACTGACAGGACGAAACTTTTATTAGTATTCAGTAGAGTTAGATTATATGAGCAATTCGTATAATCTTTTTTGAAACTACCTATCCTAACTAAATCCATTAATTTTATCATATAGCGATACCATTTTGTCAGTTGCCCTGCTCTGCCTGGGACTCTAGCATTCCGAAGATCTGCTATAGACTTCCATTTTAGTGTGACTCTTCAGGAGACTTGTCACTTGTGTGTTCCTTTCTTTTAGTGAATTGTGTTTCGCTTGATGGTCATGGGTGCCATTGATTATCCCTACCATATTTGAGTTCTCCACATACTTGGTTGAAATTTAGATAATACAGTCCTCCGGTCATGTTCTTGATATTCAAGTGATTCAATGGTATTACATTATTGGGCAGCATATAGCCTTCCATTGCCTCATTTTTAACTACTCTTGCAAGTTGGCCTTGCGGGAGTATTCCTTGATTACTTCGTAGCAGATTGCTCCTCCCATGTGGATTGGTTACCTTGGTGATTGTTTTTGAATTTCTTCTCCCAGGGTCTGCCCCTGCAGGTTTCCCAATGTGGCACTAACGCTAACCATCAGCCTCCGCAATAGCTGTCCTCTTTGGTAGCTATTGGTTTCACAATCCATTGAGGTCTTCTATTAATTGTGTTATGGCCGTTACGTTTTCAACAGGTACAAATGATTGAAGTCTTCCTCATCTCCCATAGGATTTAGTTTTGATAAGAGGTGAATGTCCTTTCCATTTCCATTGAGAAGCTTGAACTGATTGGCATTTTTTCCCAACTTGTCTTGGATCCTTATATATTTCAGGTGGCAGGTATATTGAGGATTTTCCTTAGTACTAAAACTGGTCAAGGCATGGATGACCTGAATTTTTATACCATGAGTACAAAAGTGCATATAGTGATGAGCATGCATCTTGTACAATGTAACCTATATTGTGAGAAACTGTTCCTAGATGGGATTGAACCAGTAACTCGTGGATGGTGACCTGGAAGTGTACCCACTGCATTATTGACCTACAGGTCATTTTTAAATAATTATTTATTTTAATATACATATTATTGCCTTTTTTTTTTTTTTTTTTACCTGCAATCATACCACAATGGCATGTCTTTATTGAGATATTGAGAAATACCTAAATATTTACAAACTTTCACAAAGCGACTAACTTGTTATTGTATATTATTAGTTAAAGGACTATACTACTTAAAAAATATAAGGAGTCCACTAAGCTAGTTTGAATTAAACAAAACTAAGTCTAAACTAGGTACTCTAAGTTAGATTTAGGGAACAATATTTCACTCTCCTAGTAGCTTGACAATAGTGTCTCTAAGTTTACCAGGGTCATTGTCAACAGTTTGTCACTATAGATTATCCCGAAAAATGATGAATTGCTAAAGTTGGTACTGGGAAAGGGGAAAGAAGAATGCAAATCAAAGCTCTCCAAAAGGTTCTTGCTTCAATTCACAGTTTCCTCTTGAAAGGAGTTTGCCTGATTGGGATATTCTCTAAGCTTCATGACATTTGAGGAACTTAATTATTCTTGAAAGTGATTTCAAAAAAAATGTTTGAGGAACTTATTCTTCTGCCAATGTATAGATTCGTTTAATGCCATTGGAGCCAGCATCATATTACAGAAGAATTTACCTGACCAGGATAAAAAAATCTTTTCAAGAACTTTGTCTAAACAGGATAAAAGCTTGGAAACCTTAGCTTTTGTTCAAAAAAGTCTTTTCACTACCTAAGGAACTTAATAAAAGATAGAAGTTGGATCTTCTATTTCTACCTGCTTGCCTTTTGGTATCATAATTGTTTCTTGGAAGTTGAACATACATAATTGAAGAGAACATTTTTTCAAGAACTTTCTTTTCTATATCATCAATGATGTATCAAGATATGTAAATGGGATCAATAGAAGCTTGTTTGTGTTCCAAAACTAACGTGTTTCATATTAGTTAATTATTTTTAGTGAGGATTTGTGTTATTCAAAATTCAGGATTAAACTGAGATAAATAAAATTCTTTAGAAAATTATAAACATGAAAGCTCTAAGAGGATCAAAACAGTCAAAAAAGGAGAAAACAAGCCTTTTTACTACAGAAAACCTCTATAAGCCTTCTGTTTCAAAGGTTAGAAAGATTTTCAGATACTTCACAATCAGTTCTTCTTCCTTTGGGAACTTTCTTGCCATAGATATCAAAGGTGTTACTTGACTTTTCTTGGTTATTAGAAGTCAAGTTTTTGAGTAAAGAGATTTATAGACAATAAAGAAAGAATAGAAGCGATTCTTGAAGTTATATTTAAAGTTGTTTTAAAAAAAGTGTTAAGACTTTATTAGCAAGGAAGTATAAAAACTTCTTGTGAACATCTTTTTTATGTATAGTCAGAGGTTCAGCAGAAAGAGTTTTTTTTTTTATTAAACTAGTTATTTGTAATTAACTATATATAATAAATATATTTAACTAATTAACTAGTTAGAATTACTATTTGAAAATATTTTTTTTATAATAAACTATAATGATTAATTATTTTTAATCATAGATTTCAAAGATTTCTTTAAAAAAAATCTAAATTACTGAATATAGTACAATAGTTTAGAAAAATAAACAATATATTATACATAAGTTAAAACTGAGATAAAAAAAAAATATGTTAAAGAGCTCTTTCAAAATTGATAGAAAAATTTTCTTCTATTTGTTTTAGTAACTTTAAATAAATTTTTATCTCTACCTAGCAAGTAAACACTGACTCTTTAAAAAGAAGAGAAAATGAAGATTATGAAAAAATCAAATTTAAGGAAAAAAAAACTAGGTTTATCTATACATAAACAACTGAAAGTCAAATAATCTCTATCTCCAAATTATACAAGTGTATAGTTTATAGAAAAGACTTTAATGTTACTTAGCAAAAAAGAAATACTTTATATATAAAAGAAGTTAAGATTCCAAAAACTTTTAAAAAAAGAAGTGAAAGGTCATATATTTTACTATTATAAACAATGCAACAAAGTTCATCAGTATTAATATTTATAATATCAATACAAATTCAGTCATTGATATTATCATATTATTAGGACAAGATAAATCAGGTAATTATTTGTTTTATTTCAATAGTAGATCAATACTAGGTAGTTCATTTTTAATAATAAACTATAATTCTATAGACAACTCCTTTAGTTTAGTTATAAGAGTTATACTATATATGGAATTATATATACCAGTCAAAAAAATGATTTTCTCAGAGATTGGACAAATAAGGAAATTCTTGATAATAAATTGTATTTCAAATATAAGAGTATCTTAAAAATAGTTTTATCTAGATAAATTAGTACAAAAAACTAAACTATATACTAATAATATATTTATTAAATATATATTTGTTAAAGTTTTACAAGTCTAGTGATCAAAAATCTTGATGAAAGAAAAAATTTACTGATACTATATCAAAGTATTTAAAATCTTTGATACAAGTTAAAGTATACAATGGTTTGATAATTAAATTACTTTAAAAAATTGTTTTGAAAAAAATAAAATAGTATTATATATTCTTCTTTATTGATTAATATATATAATAATCACATAATTAGATAGTTTTATTATTCTAAAAATAGTTTAACTATAGTTATATAATTAATTTTAGTAACAATACTATAAAATATAATATATTATTTATATTGATATATAAGTTTGGGATGTGCTTGATATTTTATAATATATTTAAAAAATATGATCTTTTTTATAGTATCAACATCAAAAACATTATCTTAAATACTATTTATCAAGAAATAATAGTAAGAATTAAAAACAATATAATATAGTATATAACATTAAACAAGAGCTTATATCAATCTTAGAATATAATAATATATGGAACAAAATCATTTTGAAAGGAATCTGTAAAAATATTATCAAAACTATTGTCAAATAAATCAAAGCTAATAAAATAGTAGAAACTATTAGTAGTATTTATAATATAGTCAGATTCTAAATATATAATATTTGAATAGACAAATAAGATCTTTTGTATTATTGAGAAGAAATATAAGATATCACAATAAAGAAAAAAAGAAATAAACAAAAACCGTACATTGATAATATAAAGAATAGGTAGTTCAACTATCTGAAATTAAAGCATATTCCTTGGAACTTATATCAAATATTCTTTGAAGAATATACAAATCTATAAGAAATATGCTAATAGTATTTAAATATATTAATTCCTTTAAAGGATAATACACTACAAGAATTCAAAGGTAAAGTTCTGGCATCAATAGTAATAGATATCTATTAGACCAGATAACAATTGGTTTTATTATAGCTATATATAATAGACATATAGGAAAAATATCTGTAATATAATCTTTACTTGACAAAATAATATATATTTATATATAAACTTAATAAAATAAATTACATATTTTTTAAGAAACTCTTTCTGCTGAACCATATTTTTTCAAAAAATTTTCTTTTTTGATAATTTTCTTGAAAAACTCTCAAAAACTCTTTTACATAAGAACAAGCCTCAAAGAATATAACTATCTATTTCTAGATAACAAAATCTACTTTACAACAATAAGAAAAGACTTTCACTCAACTTGAAAGACAGATATTTCTAGATCATTTTTACTTTTAGGAAGAAGAAAAAGCAAAAACAAGCTAATTAATAGTAGGCTTTTTGAGATCCAATCTCAACTCCACAAAGCTCTTAGCCAGGCCAATACAGGTTAACACCTTTCTAGGTACTAATAAAAGTCTCAGAAGCAATAGATTACACTGATAAATCAACATAACCTCAAAGCTAACTGAAACCCAGAAAGATGTCCAAGTTTCTTTGGTCAAACAGCTAAAAAATCACAACAATACAACAACTAACTCATGTTATATAAATATGAACACATTAACTTTTCACCTGGTTGACATATATAAAAGCAAGCCAATTAATCTACAACAAAATAGTAGGACATGACAAATCAACAAACTAGAACATGTGTGATTAACCAGCACATGTTATTTAAAGTAAGATCAAAGTTGATTATAGTCAGTTATATGTTAATAAACAAATACTGGATGTGTAAATACATAGAAGCCACATGTCATAGACTCCCTAATACCAATATAACAACTTATTGCCATATACATCAAATGGAAAAATAATACATAACAGTATTTATCTGATCACATGATTAAAAAGATACTTATACAATAATAAAAAATAAAAAACTCTTTCTACTGATCCTCTGATCACATACAAAAAAGATGTTCGCAAGAAGTTTTATACTTCTTTGCTAATAAAGTCTTTACACTTTCATTAAAACAACT
>CAJVPT010000048.1:0-50412 GCA_910592055.1 Acaulospora colombiana
ATTCCTATCTAAATATGGGAATACTTACCCATCTGTGCCTCTTATTTCAGATTTAATTCCTTATAGAAAGGACAGTACCTAGCCTCGCGGTAGACATACCTTGCTGGTAACCATTGGTATTAGTGATCAACAAGGATCTTCCAGATTATCCGGTCGGCTCGCACGTCACTGCTAACATTTTCGGGCTCGAGTTTTGATTGGTGAAGTGGCTTTAGCCTTCCAGTCTTATAGCTTAGGATTTTTTGAAGATAGGACGAAAACTTCCTGGATTACTTTGCACATAAGCTTTATCATTGAGCATCCTTAATGGCTCCATGCTTTCTCTGATTTAGACTTTCCGGGCAGTAGAGGTTGGAAACCTACCTGACATACAATCAGGATATAGGTGGCTCTGACTTGAGAAAAGATCAATCGAGCATCTTGTGACCTTTACCATGGTTGGGTGAACTCTTTTTTGTGTCCAATGATGTGTCAGTATCGTGTCCTGTATCTATCCGCGCCAGATAAAATGACTTATGATGGATCCCAGGTTCTTATGGGGGCTGAGGAAATGCATTTAGACATGTGATGTGGCCAATAGGAGCTTGTTTACAAACTTGTTCAACATGTTTCGCGTCAATCAATCAGAGTTGGTGAGATTCGTGCTACCTAAAATTTCAGGGTCAACTGGGGTAGGCAAAATTCCTCAAAAAGCCATGAAAAAGATAGTTCTGAGAGGTCACAACACCAGTCAAAGAGTAAAAAGTTGAGTTCTTTGACTGGTTTTAACCTCTGTTATCTCCATCATAACTAAGAGGTGGAAGGTACTTCACTATTAGTCCTTTTTCCTTTAGGAACTTTCTTACCGTAGGTAGTAAAGGTAGGAGCTAAACTTTGCAAGCCATAAGAATTCAGTTTGTTCAAAGGAGGTTGTAGACAAGAGGGAAGAGATGGTAAGGGAGTTCTAAAAGAACTTTTGGATTGGATTAAAGAAAGTAGTAAGACTTTATTAGCATAGAAGTATTAAAAACTTCTTGCGAACATATTTTTTGTATGTGGTCAGAGAATCAGCGGAAAGAGTAATGACAAAAACAAGATTCTAGTAGTATATTAAAAAGAAACTGAAATAATTTTCAAAGAATTCAATAAGTTATATTAAGATATAAAAAAAAAAAAAAGCAGATAAAAAGGAGATACAATTATTAATTGACAATAGAAAAGAAAAAGATGAAGTAGATAAATGGATCTTTAGACTTATAAAAATAATTTCACAAATTGATTTAAGTATATTTAACTTTTATATAGGATTAATAGAAAGTGATATGATTAAAGAAACTATTAATCTAAATTGACATAGTAAGAAGCTAGAAACATTGGCAAAAAAATGGATCCTAAGAATACAAAAGAAAGTATACAACCAGATCCATAAACAAGTTTGGAATATAAGATGTAAAAAAATTATAAAATAGAAATAGGAGTAAAGAATTAATAAAAGAATAAAATATAAAAAGGTTAAAAAAATAAGAAGACAAGATATTTTGTAAGATAATTCCAATTATAAAACTACAGGACAAAAAGAAAAAAAAAGTAATGGTGAAAATAAAAGCTTTATAGAAATTATAAAAAATGAAATTAAATATAAGATGAAATAATTAAGTTTTAATTTTTGTTAAAATCTCAAGAAGTGATCTGCAGTAGTGATCTATGTTAAAAGTTAGAAGGGTTTCTACTTGAACTATTAACAGAGTGATAAATTATTTTCAAAGTTATATTTAGAATTTTGGATAAAAAACTTTGACTAATGAATTAATTAAAGATTTAGTTTAATATCATATATTAATGTATAGCTTACAAAGTACATATAACTAGCCTGACAGAGGGTTAAAAAAAAAAAATTTTTTTTTATAAAGTATATACATTATTACAATTTAACAGAGAATAAAAAAAATTAACAATTTTAAAATATATGCAGTATAGAATTTACTATATAAATTTTGAAAATTTATCACATTTGGTCACCTGACACGATTTCCAGTTACGCAATATAAACTGTATTTAAAAAAAAAAAAAAAAAAAAAAAAAAAAGAAAGAAATGAAATTCTTCACCGGAGATGAGGCAGGACTTATTAAAGGCAAAATTTTTTTACTAAAAGTTTATAATCTTAGATCTTGTTACTCATATCCATTTTATCTACAGAGATACTGATACCATCGACGTCCCGACAGGCTGAGAAACCCCCCATAGTAAAAACATGGGGAAAAATTGATCGAAACAGGGGTGTACAATTAATACAACAAGCAGAAGTTTTGGGGAAAAAAAATCAGGTTGACAAGAAATAGTCATTTTATCTCTGGTGAATATGGAATCGGTTTCGCTGATAGTTCATTTGGATGATTTAAGATCATAGTTGCACGCAATAACGGAATTATAGAGACATTGGATCCGAAACAGGATGGAAAAGCGCGTAAAATTTTCAGTGAGAAATTGATGGACAACGGTGATAACAATGACACGCGATTCGTTGGTCTATTCGTGAATGACAAGTATGTTCTAAAGAAAAATCAATTCCGAAATAAATTTATTTTTTTCTTTCTTTTTTTCGATGAATTGATAAGTTTTTTCAATAATCTATTTAATTAGCACATTAGTGACATGCGTTAACAAAGGTACCGTTAGATATCAGCCTATTGCGGAGAATGACGTGAGTAATCGATCTTATCTTTATTGACAAGTCATCTGGTGTTGTATTAAGGAGCACATTACTCCTTGCTTTCTTAGTTACCATCGATAGATAAAACCATCACCATTGCATCGGACCTATGCCGTTTAAGAGTACATCCTAAAGAAAACCATATATTCGCGTGCGGTGGGAAAGAATGCGAGTTATCTGTGTGGGATGCAAACGTTTGCGGGGAAGCAACCCTCGGTGCCAAAAAACCAGGTCTTGTGTGGAGCGCAAAGAACGTCAAGAATGATTTCTTGGATCTGAGGGTGCCTGTCTGGATCACTGATCTGCAATTCCTGAACGGTTCAGACACGACGAAACTCGTGATTGGCTCCAAATATCATCAGGTATATAACGTCAACCAAATTTCCTTTTCGAACGGGAACTTTGTGTTTATAGGCTTCTTTCTCGTCAGATTAGAATATACGACACAAGGGTGAAACGAAGACCGACACTTGATTTTAACATCGGCGATCATCCGGTGGTATCATTAATCGTAGGCGATTCGAAGTACGTTTTCGAAAATTTCTGCGACCAAACAAGACACATATACCAACAGATTGATCTAAAACGATTCACCTTTTAATATTAGTCAAATATTATTTTCTGACACGGTTGGAAACGTTTTTTCCGTGGACATTAGGACAGGTATGTAAAAGAAGAAAAAAATTAACAGTCTCAGATGAAATTTTACCTATAAAATAATTCCGGGTTTTAATTACTAAATTACAGGAAAAATCATTGGGCAGTTCAAAGGTAGGCTCGCAGGATCGATAACACTGTAAATCAAAATGCGCTTGAAACGTAACATCTGGAATGAACTTTTCAGGTTTTTCCGGCGCGGTAACGAACATGGTTGTTGATGTGGCATCACGTTCTTTGGTAACAGTCAGTATGGACCGATTTCTGCGCGTACATGAAATGGGTGTGACGCGTAAATTAACTCATAAGGTATATCTGAAACAACGGCTTACATGTGTGTGCGTCGATGACTCCGAAGGTGACGAAATTTTGCATCCTGACTTGGATTTTTGTAGTGCGAGAATATGGTTTCCTAATTTTAGTAATTCTGTTTCGTTTCACAGTTGAAAATATTTCAAATAAGAGAGTCGATTCGGAAGATGATGAGTTGTGGGAGAGCATAGAAGAAGTAAGACCACAAAAGAGAAAAAAGATTTAGGCCACGAATAAAGTGTCAAAAAAATGCTTTGATATCGCACCCGCTTTCGTTTTATAAATTATTGAATAATTCTTTTTTTTTAAAAAAAAAAAAAAAAAGGGAGAAAAATGACCATTACAACGACATATTTTCTATGTATTTTTAAAATCCTTTCTTGATTAGCCAGCTTTTTACTTTAAAGACTTGATCGCCCTTAATTACCACTTGATTGCTAGTGTGATTAATTGTAATTATGGAGTTAGTTGACGTATCATGAGGGAAGATTTCCTTTCTAATATCATCGCGAAGGGCCTGTATGTGGAGAACAAAAAAGAAATAATGAATGGATCAACAAAAACCTCGTGATATTATCTCTTACGCCACATTGATCTGATTTTCACCTGGATGTCACCCTCAATTCTTCTCAGGATTGTTAGGATCCGAGTTCTACCGTTTCTAATGTCCGTGTAAACGGGCAAACTTTTATTTTTAGTGCGGTGTATAAAGTAAGGGTATTGAACATATTTTATTATTGTTTCGAGCTTTTGATTTGACTGGCCTGGTGATTTCCTACTGTCAATGATAATCGGATTGTCCCTACTATTTTCGTCTGTGTATACACGATTTTTAAGGGTCCATCGAAAAATTAAGTAACGGCAAGGTTTAATTTGACAATAATAAAATATATGTTTGAGATACCAAGAGTATATCTGTGTTTTTCCGGAGTCATATTTATCGTGGAAGTTGATTCGGATAAATTTCTATTTTTAGTGTGGATAGTTCGAACGAAGCGATGTGCGCGAGAAAAGGATTTTGCAAACATTATTGATGAATGAGATGCCCGGGAATCTCGGCTATGAAGTTATCTGAAAAAAAAAATTTTTTTGATTGGTCAAAGTCACATGGTCAGATAATGCAATAAAAAAAAAAAATTAGATTTTCGGGGTTCCACCTTCTCACCTTCCTTAGCCAGATAAATCATAATGGCCGAGAAAAAGATTGCCAAACGGTTAGGCTCAGTGAGCACGGACGAAACTACACACCTGATTGCGCAGGCTATTTTTGATTTGGAAAACAATGTGCCGGACTTAAAGAAAGATTTGAGGGTTTTACAGATTTCTAATGCCAAAGAGGTTCGTTATACTTTATCGACAGGTGGCCGTGAACGGGAAGAATCACATTTCTTCAGCTGAAAGTAAATTATTGCATTGTACATAGTACGAACTAGGTGGAGGTAAAAAGGCCATTGTGATTTCCGTGCCAGTTCCCCTATTAAAGCAATTTCATAAAATCCAATCAAGGTGTGTGTGATTTTCGAACGATTTTTTTTCAATTGCGATATCTATCAAAAGATGAGTTATTAAAATCGTCGAGAATTTCTTCGTAGACTCACTCGCGAGTTGGAGAAAAAATTTTCTGACAAGCACGTCGTTTTTATTGCGGATCGTCGTATCTTGCGTAAACCTGGCCGAAAGTCTCGTGCCAAGCAGGCTCGTCCTCGATCGCGTACACTCACCAGTGTTCACGAGAAGTATCTCGAAGATCTGGTATTTCCTACCGAAATCGTAGGCAAGAGGACACGTGTTAAGGTTGATGGTAGCAAGATCATTAAAGTGTATCGTATCGGTTTTTTTTTACTTGGAGTACCAGCAGCAATCATGTTGAATTTTTTCTGAAATTAATTTAATTTAATTTTTTTTTTTTACCAGCCTCCTTGATAACAAAGACTCTCCATCCATAGAATACAAGCTTGACACTTTTAAGTCTGTGTACAAACATCTTACCGGCAAAGATGTCGAGTTTCAATTTCCTGTTCATCAAGAAATTTAAAATTTTTCAATGAAGAGTTCGTCGGTGTATTTTATTAAGTAATAATTTATGATCGATGCCACTAAAAGAATGATGTGATTTATGAAATTACGATAATAATAATAAAAAAAAAAAAAATTACAGATATATATATAGCGTATATATGCATATATATACTGTATATTAAATAAATGACTTTAACTGTAAGTTAAAATGGCACCCGGAATATTTTCCTCGGATTCGGCGATGTAACACATGATCGAATTTTTCCAAAGTGCTAAAAATTTTAAATTTTTTTATAATTTGGATCTTTAATCTAGATAGAATAATGTTGAAAACAATGTACGTTACTACGTTTATTGCCATTTTCGCGTAAAAATTTGTATAACAAGCGGCATTTCCTTATTTAGAAAACCAAAAAATGCTCGATCCAAACGAGCCCTCGAAAAACGCGAACCCAAAATTGAAGAGAATGTTAAAACTGCAATTTTCATTCGCGGGAGTTCGACGTCTCAAGTAGTCAATGAGGCACTAGCCGATCTTGTAAGGGAACGCTGGCCTGTTTTTGAGGGCTTTTCACAAATCCAGCATATCTGATCAAAGGAATTATTTTTTTTTTATAGTGCCGACTTAAAAAACCCGATTCAATAAATTTCAGCAGAAAGAACAACATTCATCCATTTGATGATGAAACCTCACTAGAATTTTTCTGTCAGAAAAATGATGCGTCATTAATTGTCGTTGGGACAAATTCAAAGAAGAGACCGAATAATTTGGTCTTTGTCAGAATGTTTGACGGACAAGTGTTGGACATGATTGAGGTTGGAATCGAAAAGGTGATTTCCATGAGTGAATTTAAGGTATTATTGATTCGGTGTTTTTATTTGTCTGTTCCATCGGATATTCTCGGATACTGATTCTTCCTTGTCAAAGACACCAAAATGTTCATTAGGCATGAAACCTCTTTTCATTTTCAATGGCGACTTGTTTGAAACTTCGCTTGTCCACAAAACCTTTAAAAACATGATTCTGGATTTTTTTCGAGGGAAAATCGTAAAATCAATTGACCTAACGGGACTGGAACACGTGATATCAGTTACGGCAACCGGTTCTTCCATGTCTGACGATGGTGTGCCAAGTAACAGTGGTCCGTCACCGCTTGATGGCAAAATCCTTTTTAGAGTTTACACAATCCAGATGAAGAAGTCTGGACAAAGGACACCGAGGGTTGAGCTGGAAGAGATGGGTCCAAGTTATGATTTTAAACTTGGAAGGACAAAATTTGCCAAAGACGAAGTGTATAAACTCGCAACCAAGACTCCCAAGATTCAAAAGGTAATTTCTTTCATTTCATTTTTTTTTTTTTTTTTCAATTGCAAGAAATTACTAGATAATTTAAACGATGTACATATGTCTTGTAGCCGAAGAAGGTTAAAAACGTCGATGTCAATGTGATGGGTGACATTGTGGGCCGTATTCACCTCGGGAAACAAGATCTGAGCAAGCTGCAGACAAGGAAAATGAAAGGTCTCAAGAGGGCGGCAGCAGCAGACGACGATGAAAATCCCACCAAGAAGTCAAAATCTTAGAAAGTTAACATAAATCATGTCCGTTCGTTTTATTGCTGGTTCAAAATTATTATTATTATTATTATTATTATCGTTATTATTTTTCAAAAAATGGAATCTTAAAAAAAAAACTCGATATCACGATATCACATAGTCAATTTAGAAGAATTTAAAGCAGAAATGGGATAATAGCTTTACGATTCCTTGGGTAATCTTTAAATTCTTTGTAGTAATTTTTATGTTTCTTGATGGCCCAAAGGTACATCTGCACAAAGCCCACCAAAGTAAAAAGCATGGCTGGAAAAAAAGAGAATAAAAATGAAAATTGGTGTTTACAAAAGCTGTGACGTTAGAGCGGAAAGGGAGTTCACCATCCTCTTACCTGCCAACGACTTTGTTAAGACGCAAACGCTGATCCACGCAACAGTTTCGAAGAAATAGTTGGGACACGAAACCAATCCAAAGCCGTATCCACGTGGGATCTTCCTAACTCTGGTTCCCGGTGGACGGAGATTGCGAAGCGTGATGTGAGTGCTTAAATTTGAAATTTGACCAAACTAAAAATGCGATTGATCACACAAACATATTCAGCAAGGAATGACCCGTCGGAAAGATGTGCGTCAAGAGTTGACATTGTTAGCAAGTTACCACAAAGATCGCCACGCAAGTCCAGATAAGCCATTCTTCGCGTTCCCCGCCTGGAGTTCCCGAGGCATTCCATGGTCCATAGACCCAATAAGCAAGATTGAAACCGCTTAGTGCGTGATAATGCAGCGAGTTTTTGATTATATTTGTTGCCGGCATGGTGCTGTGCGAGAAACGGTGAATGAAAAGCGTTTCGAACTCACGTTTAAGAAAGTGTCCCATGACCATGTAATACGTGATTCTAATCATGTAGAGTACCGAAATGAGGAAACCGTGGTTAGTTTAAACATGAATTTTCCGATGCTTTTCATATTTATCGGGTTAATTCTTACGTTTGCATGTCACTGTGTTCAAAGTCTTCGCCGTAAATCTGCTTTTTAAAGTAATAAAATATCGGGTGAAGAATGAGAGGGCCAATGTACTCCACAAAGAAAACCGTGCGCCAACTTATTTGAGGACCTTTTGAGATGAATAACGGATGAATTGTCAATAAAAATTCCTCGGGACCAAAATATATAAGGTGTATACATCGAAAAGAATTACTATTATTGACCTAAATCCTTGAAGAAAATGGTGTCCCCGTCTTTAATATCATATTCGCTCAATCTCTTGTTGTCTTGCAACGATTTTGTTTCGATATTCAAACGTTGACGGGCAGGGTAATACTTCTTGGCCTTTTTGTGTATGGCTTCCTTCAGCTGTTCAACTGTTGCGTCTGAGGGAATGTCAAGTGTGAAAGGAAAATTTTTCGATTTTCCAGAGCTTGAAGAAATGGTGATTTTCATTATGAAGCAATGAACCACGGAATTTCGCTTAACGTATAAATATTTGACGATTAGTTATGTTGGGAATATTTGATTGGGTATGGTGTATATCCGATTACTTTTGCTCTTCACGATCCAAACTACCTGTTCAATCTTAGATGCGCAGAAATCTTTGAAGATCTGTAATGCAACTCCTTATAAGGTTAGCTCCGAAATATTTTGTTGAGCAATTTCACAATTGGCAGCACCTGAATTTTTCTTTCGTCTCCTCGGCCCTTAAAAGATCTAGACAAACATGGTTTGTACTCTTTGCACTTCCCTTCCACGAAATTTTCGACTTGGACTTATACTTCTTAAACCAATCTGACACCTCAAGGTGAACTTATCACTTTACACTACCATCGCCGTGATACTTCTTGATGGCGACGGTAACCGGATTCTTGCAAAATATTATGGTCCCAGGAATCCTTATCCCGCAACCAAGGAACAAAAGGTCTTTGAGAAAGGACTGTTCGACAAAACCAGAAGGGCGAACGGTAAAAGTTAAAGATCATTAAGGAGTTCGTTTAAATTTCCGAACAATGCATGATAACAGCATCTCTTCGATCCTCTTTAGGTGAAATTATTCTTTACGACAATAACGTGGTCCTTTACCGAAACAATATTGACGTCTTTTTTTATGTCGTCGGGTCTTCCGACGAAAACGAACTTTTATTAAGTAACATATTGAACGCGTTTTATGACGCCGTATCCAATTTATTAAGGTTTGAAATCCTCTTATCCGCCCTTGGAATATTGAATTGCGATTTCAGCGAGAACCTTTTAACACAAATAGGCATCAAGTTGAAAAAAGAACAATCATTGATAATTTGGATCTTGTGGTTCTGGCTTTGGATGAGACGATAGACGATGGGTAAGCTGCTGTATTCTTACGTGCATCTCATTCGAATGATCGCTACTGATTCTTCGTTGCCATCGTCCCCAACAGCATTGCTCTGGAGACCGATTCAAATGTGATCGTCTCTCGTGTGTCCCGTCCCCGTTCTGATACCACGGACATTCCCATCACAGAACAATCTATCCTTCAGGCTTATCACTTGGCCAGGGAGAAAGTGGCCGAACGATTGTTGCGCGGCGTCTAGATACACCATCACAGAGCCGACGCACGGAATATTCATGTAATTAATACCCGTTAGACTAATGTGCGCTCGGTTTCCTGAGAGGAAGGAAAAAGGACGACGAACACATCCACGACTTTTAATTTAATATGAAATTTTTATTGTCGAGACAGCGTCCTCTTAATGATGTTGCACCTTGAGTTCAATTTACAAATGTTTTACGCTCGATTACATGTTGAATATTATGAAATGTCAACATGATGTTTAAAAGCCCCTGTAAAATACAGTTTCGGCAATGAATAAGCAAGCTTTGAAATAGAATCGAAATAGATTTCGTTCTTTTCACGTTGATAATAAAATTGGTTGACTACTAACCTGGCTTTCATCTGTAAAACCGTGCGAACCTTCATCTTGACCGCTTCCTTAAAACGAGCTTCGGAAATTTCTCGTCTTACCCTCTTCCTCCGAAGGTAGGGCTTCTCATAATATCTATTGCGACGCACTTCTTGACGAATTTGATTGGTATTTAAGATTGACCATAGCCGTCTGTAACCAATCGTGGCACTTCCTGAAACAGGGACCGATCTGCCGGCAGTTGGACCCCTGTCCCCTTCTTCCGGCCTTGCTACGGGAAGCTTTGGAGAGTACATGACCGATGGAGGCGCACCAAAAGGAGTGGAAACCTTTGTGCTTTTTTGGCGTCGATGCAAAGTAAGCACGACGGGTCTAACAACGTTACTCGCGAAAGGACCCAGAAATAAACTCGCGATTGTTCCGTTTGAAATAAAGTTTTTAATTATTGATGGGGAAAACATGATTCTGTTGAACACGAGGGAAATTACATCTAAATTCTATCGTCATCCGATCGACATTATCTTTAGTGTATGATTGGTTGATCGACTATTGCCTCATTTTTTTTTATCTTCTAAAATATAAAAATGTTTTCTCTTTCGCAGACAGGAGATGACACGCGTCATCTTATTGATGACGAGGCACTGATATCGATAATCCGTCTTTAGCACATACTACCTGATCATCACCGAAAGCTTTGACGGCGGCCATTCTGATTTCTTCCATGATCCCTGTGTCGTCTCCTTCATAACGACTGCTAAAGTGATTTAGAATCAATTTACGCGCACCAATTTGGGCCGCAAACTTTCCCGCCATATTCGCGGTCGAGTGGCCCCTTTGTGTTATGACGGACACAATAAATTTAATCGAGTTGAGGAAGAATTAAGATAATTCCTGTGCACGTGAGGTAACGCTCACCTCTTCCTCGCGCTCTCTTCTACTGATTCGTAACTGGTCCCCGGAGGATCCGAGGAGGTCAGAGAGTTAGTGGCTTCGTGTACCAACACATCGGCATTCATCGCTGTGTCACGAAATGAGGATTATTGACGATTTCGCATACCACGAGTTATGATGAAGCTCGATTTACCTAAATGGATGACGCCCGATGGATCGTAGGTGTCGCCCAGAAGGACAATCTTACGTCCCGGACGTTGTGGCGGTGGCTCGATTATCGTGCCATCAGGCATATGAAGCGACTCTTCATTCTGTAATTTCTTCAGGAGTTCCATCGGATTTTTTAGTCCTAATGCATCTTTGTTACGCGCCAAAATCGGTTTTATAAATTCAATATCAATCTTTCCCGGCAGCGGTTTCTCCGAAAAAACATAGCCCAAACATGGAATCGAATGCCTGATGGGTGACGCAGTGATTGTAAACGACTTTTCATCGAGAACTTCCCAATAAAAATTATCACCAGACTTTTGTAGTTGTATGTTTGTTCCCAGCTTCTCATAGTCGTGAAGTTCATTCTCGGCCGGATGATCCACGGGATCGTCTTGAGAAAGTAGTTCGTGAACCGTATAGTGACGGTCAAGAAAAGATTGCGTGAGGATCAGGGATTGACGAATGAATTTACGGAGTCCCGATGGCCCGTAGATCTCGATGGGATGCCTTGTGGTGCCCTCGGGAATCGTGCTCAGGTTGTTTGTTAACGTGCACAACAACGGAGGCAACCCGAAAACGTGATCCTAATTTTTTTTTTTTAATTAATTAATTTCGCGTGAATTATTTACCATTATTCATCCGCTTTGTTCGAGGATATCATCTTTCACTTACACCATGCATGTGGGTGATGAAAATTCGGTCAATCTTTCCCCACTTGATGTTCGAGACTTTGCGAAGTTGACGTTGTGTGCCTTCTCCCACATCGAATAACCATGATGTTCCGTCAATAGTTAGCGCTAGTGATGACGTATTACGAGTCAGTGTAGGCTGTGCAGAACTGGTGCCCAAAAAGGTGATTTTGATCGAATTGGTCATTTGTGCGGTTGACTTCGCAAACGTCTGGACATTGCGCATCGGCATAGATGACATGACATCGTTGTGTTACGGTTGGTCTGAAAATTTATTGGTCCGATTGGAATGACTTGTTTTTTTTTTTTTTTTGTAACCCCACGAGTTGTTTATTCTATCTGTCACCCACACCACCAACCACTTACCACCTACACCTCTTTCTTCTTCTTTTTTTAATCTTTTTGTAGCATCCCGAGAATTATTTTGATCGGGCGTAGAAAGTAATTTTTAACCCGTAGTCGTATTCGCAAGTATCTCCAAGTGTAAATTTGTTTGCATATTAACAGGGACGAACCTCATAATTTCCATATCAACTTTTATTTCTCCCAACCTGATCCCGGATTTCAAAAGGTTCTTTCCAGGCGTCCTAAATCCTTTTTGATAATTTTGTTTACAAACGAGAACAATGACAGACGATGTCGAAGCTCGTCTAGTTGACTCTCAGAGCAGTAATGACACAGACAATCGTAAGGTACTTACTTTGCAACAAGCTTGGACTTCCTTCAATCATTTGACAGAATCAGAGGTGTCATATGGGTTTATTGCGCAGATGGCAGAATGTTCTGTTGCCGAAGTGAGGCAGTATTTTGTGGGAAAGGTAATCCGTGAGGAGTCGAAGGAGAGAATGTGAGATGATGTTTTAACACTTCAACATTACTCGCTTTATCGATTCATCCGTTTCGAATTCCTCTAGCGTCGATCTCGCAACACCACTCAGCCACCTTCACCTGCGTCGTCACTGTCATCACCTCCGGAATTCATAAGTGAATCCGAGCTTACCGAGTTTTCCGAAACCCGAGGTGTGACTAACTCACAACAAGGAAGGAGGGGCAGAAAAGGTACCGGTTGCAATCGACTGAAACGTGTCCCTTGCGGAAAACATTTTGCGTGATGATTCATGTTCCTACCATTCTTTCTTCCTTTTGTACATAGCGAACGCACGTTCAATCAGTTTCATCAATGATGGCTCGACATTTAGCTCACAAAATGATCCTCTGGTAAAAGATGGGTTGGCGGAGGACGATACCGAAACCGACCAGCATCGAAGGCCAAAAAGGCAATGCACAAAGTACATTTTTATGATTCTCCTCTTATAACATCAAATTTGAATGAGATCTGATGAAATGCTTGCCCTGTCGTAGGAAAAAAATTTCAGAATTGTCGGACTTTGCATTCACCGATGGACCAAGGCGGACAAAGAATAAACGTAAAGGGCTTCCTTCGAATGACGGCGGAGCTCAGAAGCATTCCAAGCGTCAAAGGAAAAATCAACCGCCTATATTTGTACGCGAAATTCACGGCAAGACCCATTTACAATCGAAGCGATGTATAAATAATGCGTACTCGCACTTTGAACGCTGCATTTCATGCAAGTATATCTGTGATTGATCAATTCTCTGATGTAAACGTAACCATAACCCTGCCTCCGATTGGTTTCGATTAATGCTTATTTCAAATAACGATAAAGGCATAGCTAAACAGACAGATCTGTGTCGATTCGTGAACTTCAGGCTCTTTGGTGTTGAGGATGAGACCGGTGGCTTGGTGTACGGTCCAACGTTTAAGTCAATCACCGATCCTGATCCCGAGGGCGAGCATGAAAAGATCGAAGCGTCGAAGAGACAGCAAACCTATATACTTGGTAGAACACGAATTTCAATTTATTGATTTTACTGAACATGATTTCAGGCTGCAAACTCTTAAAAAAATTTTTTTTTTTTTTTTTTTTTTTTTTTATTATTACGATGTAGATATGATGGCTTCAACATACAACGCAATCTTGAAAAAAGAGCTTCCTCATTTTAAGGACGCTAAAACTCGGAAAATTCCAAATCTCGAGGTTACTCAGCTGTGTGATGTCTGTGAGACCACAATCTTTAGCGGTTATTGGATGTGCTGTGTTTGTGGACGAGAGATTTGCCTGGTTTGTTATGATGATTGGGACGATGAGCTGGGCAATAAGATAAAGTACAAGTGTTCCTATACACGAAATCACGTGAAAGAACAATTGGTTCCCATATATCACTATACTCAAGACGAAATCATGCGCCTCATTGAAGAAACGGAGAAGATAATGGCAAATCTCGGCGACGATTATTTAAGGATCGAAGAAGACGATTATGAACTTCCCGATCTTGATCCTATTCAACCTCCAGCTCCAGATCAATCGGATGGTGCCTCGCAACCGGTTCCGGAAGAACAGGTTGCCACCAACATCGACCATTCGTGTCCTTCAAGTGAAAATGTCAAAGGCGAATCTCACACTCCCCTACCGGAACCTCAACCACATGTTGTCAACTTTAAGGTCGAAGGCGATTCCCCGCAAGAGTGTGAATCGGAATATAAAATCAAAATCGAGCCTGCTGACGCAACTTTTCTTGAATTATTGGCATTAAATGAGGCGAACGCCGAACCTCAGTTACAAGTTGGTCAAGATGAAGCAGGTGCAAGTGATGAAGTTTTTGAAGAACCTCCGTCGACCGTGGTCTCGGATATGCCCACGCACGATCGCACTCCTCAGAGGCACGATGAACACCAGAAAGTTGAATGGGACGCCTTAGATTTGACCGAGGAAATCTTCCAGGGGTTTTGGAAGGAGGGCTATCCAGTTCTGATCAAGAGATCGGAGAAGTCATTGTCCCCTTATTTATGGTCGCCCGAATATTTCAAGGATAAATATGGTTCCGTCGAGTGTGAGACAATAGATTGCAATACCGGCAGTGTTCGCGAAACATATGTGAAAGTTTTCTTTGCCGGATTTCAAGATCTTGAGAAGCGTTTAAACGTCAGGGGAAAATATCCGTGTTTGAAACTTAAGGTAGGATCCGTTTTCCGGAAGTCACTTACAACCGTACTCGATTTTTTTTTTTTTTATTCGGCATTGAAAAAAAATTTTTTTTTCCCTCATAACAAGGATTGGCCATCAACCGATGATTTTGCTAATATGTTTCCCGATCATTTCGATGACTTCATGGATGCATTGCCTTTCAAGGAATATACGACACGTGGCGGCGCCCTAAATTTGGCTCACCGATTGCCAACTGACATAAACCGACCTGACCTCGGACCAAAGATGTATAACGCGTACGGCTCCAACGACGGTGTAAACGGAGTGGGCACCACGAACCTTCATCTTGACATGACCGATGCTGTGAATATGATGGCCTACGCACCGAAGGTGGAGGACCGTCTCGAAAGCGAGAAAAATGTTCCCGCGGCGGCCGTTTGGGATATTTACCATTTTCGTGATCTTCCCAGAATTCGTCGGTTCTTGCGTAAGATCGCCAAGGAATGGGGTCTGATAATCGATCATCCTATTCATGATCAATTCTTTTATTTGAATTCGGTTTTGCGCGAGCGCCTTTACAGGGAAGAGGGCGTTTCCGGTTGGAGAATATACCAAAATCCCGGTGACTTTGTATTCGTTCCTGCAGGTTGTGCCCACCAAGTTTGCAATTACACCAGCTGCATAAAGGTGGCCGTCGATTTCGTATCGCCCGAAGGCGTGGGACGAAGTTACACCGTCAGTCAGCAATTCCGCAAATTGTCACGCACTCATAAGAGAAGGAAGGACATCTTGCAACTCCCGAATATTCTGTATCACTCGTGGTTAACGGCACACAAAAGTTTAAACCACGAAGAGGACATTTCAGATAGATAATAAATAATAGAATCGCGCGAACTGGATTTTTTTATCGAAGGCGTCTTATATGGAGGGAAACCTCCGAATTCGGTTTCAAACTCGATGCATTTGTTATTTAGTGATTTATTTCCCGCCGTGTTTAGTTTATGGGATGAATTTGATCTTCGTGAATCAATCAAAAATAGATCATTCACATCCCTTCGCAGCATTTGATTATGCGTGAAGAGTATTCGCAAGCGAAATTATTGGCATTGGGATGTTATTGTATATGGCAGGTCGTGAGTTGATGGTCAAATAACGTGTGTAATCTTGATCGAGCTCTGTCTAGTCATGTAATCAAATAAAAAAAAAAAAAATCTTTGTTGATAGGGCGTCGGGCATATTGTAAAGTTTTTTCTTGATTGTCAGGCGAAAATTTGTAATCTTACAATGTGAAATTGAATTATTTTATTCCTCTTCGTATAATACATCGATGAAAAGTTCTTTTCGGGCTTGGGACATTGCTAAATTATAAACCTTTGTGTATTTCTCTCCTTTATGATTCCAACTCAATTTTAAAGCATCTTTAATCAAATTCCTAACGAATTCCTCTTTTTCTTGGGGATCGATGTCAAGTCGTTCACAGTCTTCCAATGCAATGGATATTGTTTCCTGCAACCCTTCGACTGGTCGATGATCATTCATCTCAAACGAATAGCCGTTGTAACCGTCTGTCATGTACCAATAACTTTTATTTACCAGGATTTCCGACAGACCTTCCACCTCATCACTGATCGCGGTTGCACCGAACAATAACCCCTCAACCGCAACCTGCCCAAAATTTTCGGTGATGCTTGGAACAAATTGAATGTCGGCTGCCGCACGATACAAAACTCCCCACGTCGATTGAAATTCTATATCGTCAATTATAATTACATTCTCTGGGTATCTCGATTTAATTTGTTGCAAATAACTCATTGGATAATCGCCTTGTGACCCCATGATGATGAATTTAGCATCATGCCTCGCTATTACCTCGGCGGTTGGAGTAAAAACATCGAAACCTTTGTTATACCGGAGTCTCCCAATGTATAGTAGTATGTGCCGATCTAAATCTTTTCGATCCAGCAGTCCCTCTTTTATCAAGTATGCTTTTGCATTGCGTTTCGATTCTGTCACAAGTTTCTGTGATGATTCGCCGGTAGACTCCGCAAACAAAAGTGCGTCGTCGAAAGTGTCGATGTTTCTTGGAAAATTGGAGTTGGACTCCAAAAGCACTGAATCGTTGAACGGGTTAAACCCATTGAAGTCCACTCCGTTCGTGATGCCAATCCAGCGCGCCGTTCTGGCCCGGTCAAGTATGCTCGGCATTATTAATTCTTTCGCTTTAAAATTCAAGGAATCCTCTACCATCTCTCTCGCTGTAGATTCAGAAACAAGTGTGACAACTTGTGAATTGTCAATGGCAAGAGGGGAAGGGTAGAACCGACACCCATGATTATATTTCGCGAGATCCGATCGATTGGTCAAATCCATAAACTTTTCCATGTTTTTGATCAGGTAGGAATAGAACGGTTCCTTGAGATAATCGTGCAGGGTGTAGACGACAGAAGGTGGTGGGTTCTTGAGGTCGTCTTGGTATAGTTGTTGGACGAAATCTATCACCAATGCGCTTGTGGTTCCATGCAGGTGCACAATATCTACACCCCTCGAGTCCGATCCCGAGAATAGCGGTGTTTCCGGGTTTTCGTTTAAATAGACGATAAGTTCCGCTGCGGCTTTGCAAAAATAGATATCCTCCCATTCTTGGGGCAATCCACGTGGTGAAGAATATATTTGCAGAGAGTCCGTTGTTCTGAATGCACGAGAAAACGGATAGAAATTCATCGCACGTCCAATCATGTAAACGTGAATTTTCCGAGGAGTCGACGGGCCCGCACCCAAGACATCCATATTTTCGTGGAAATTCCAGTTAATCCTTTTGACCTCGAACGCGACCTTTGCCCAATTACCATAGTTGTCTCGCACGTCAATACGCAGATTGGCGAAACTCTCGGATTCATACAATCCATTCAGATGAGAATACCGTGGCATTATCACGTTAACTTTAAGCTTTGGATTGACGGTTTGCCCGTTCGCCAATGCCGTCACGGTTTGACCTAATTCCCCTACAATGGCATCTCCAAACTCCCTGGTGACATGATAAATCGTGGTTCCGTATGGAACGTCGGTAGTTACATTCGAAGGGAACCCGAGGTAAGGTTGCGGTGGGTAGAATTGGTTCTCTGCATCGATGTGCGATCACGGTCCGATTAAAAATTCGTGACGTGAAAAAACCAACAGATCGATTCCGTTTAAATGAAGCGGAATATTTGCATCAACTTACCCAGTGTCAACACATCACCATGTACTGTTAATATTATCACGATGAATAATAATACGACAAATCCAAATGATATTAAAATGAGTAATATAAAAAAAAAATCCCACCTAATCTTTCCAACCAAAGGTGCACAACAAGGAATCATACGTAGTTTCTTTTTCATATTATCACTAAAACGACGTAGGGAATTAAAATTGTAACTTTTCGCACGATGATTTATCATTCTATTTCTACCGCTTGAGGAAGAAGAAATTCGGTTCAGGTAACGATTACTAGTGATCTTGTAAGGATAATTAACATATCCTAAATTATCTAGCGAAGAGTGTGCTCCTGTAATTAAATCAGCATGCTCGAAAGAAGCTCGAACTGCCGGGGATGATGATCGGAATTGCATTTTCTTTGCCGCCATTCTAACATGAAATCGGAGCAAGAGTAGAGAAATGCCGATTTTTATTATACATGCGCCTAATATTGTGTAACGAGTTATTAAAAACGAGGTGGCTTCGTTACGGGCCTTATTTATGTGGCATGTTTCTTACTTGTTGGGTAAGAAGCATCAATGGGTTTCCTATTTCGAGTTGTCCCTTGACCCAAATAATTTGAGTGAATGGCCTGCTCATTAAACAATCAAACCTATCTCGAATTAACCTTAAGGATAATTTGAATCGTTTCGTTGGCCCAAAACCAAATTCCCAAGGGCCACCGCATTTTATCTGCAAATCGGACCCAAAAAATTAAAAGCACGTGAATCATACCGTTAACTATTGTTACATCTTTATTGGGCACGGTTCGGCGTGAAGCCTCAACGTACGCAAAGCGCCGAAGTAAAATTAGTTAATATGCCAGTCGCTGGCATTGTTGCGTGGCATCGATTATATTTGTTTCTTAGAGACGAGGTTTTGCAGCAATTTGATTCGATATTTACGGTGCACAAGCGATCGAATGAATAGAGGTTGAAGCCTTCTCACTGTTACCAAATGATATTTCGTGCCTGGAAACGCCGATGATCACCGAAAAACGTAACCGGCGCATCGTTATATCTTTTAAACAGTATTTTATTTAATATTTATTAATAACAATCAATTAATTTAAAGTTACCAAGCCAATATAAAACTAATTTTATTTGAAAAATAAAAAATGCAAATGAAAAACCGGTCAGAAACAAGTTGGCTCAATCACGTTTCCCTGATCGCACGCACATATACACCTTTGGTCGTTAAACTCCGGTTTCCTACTGTGCGTCAAAATGAAGTCAATATGTCTGGTGGACCGGGAAAAATTATACTTTAGCGGGAACATGAATTCACACTCTTTTGCTCTCGGAGACGTGGATAACGATAATGTAGACATTGAAAATCTAATGTTAACATTGTGTTAATGAGCTATATAAGAAATAATTCAAGATCGAATCAAATTCACTAGGACTACGAATTTGTCATAGGAAACTTGAAGGGCGAATTGAATGTTTTCAAGGGTATACCCAAGGATGGAAAGCCCATTATGACAGAAACTAATTTGGGCGCGGTAAGTGGCAACTACACGTCGGCTTAAACTACGCCTGTTATTTAAACCCTTTTCTCCGTTTGGCGATCCCGGTATAAGATTTCGTGCATTGCGGTCGGTGACATCAAAAATTCTGGCAAGGTGATATGTTCTGTCTCATTTCACTTTATTTAATTCTACACGAGAACTATTAGTAATATAATTTACACGTCAATCTTTTAGAATTCTATAGTCTGCATAAACTCTGAAGGAGGATGTTTTATATTTGATGTTACGTCGATTGTTGATGAAGGAACACCCAACGAAGTTCCGGAACATTCCAAGCCCTTGAAATCAACAATGAAACTCAATTTGATAGCATCATCGACCGTCCCCCTCAGTTGCAACCGTATTATCATCGCCGACATCGGTATGAGGCAAATCATTATTATCTTGAACTCGGCTTTCCGATTAACCACATTTTGATCTCAAATTTTCAAGACGATAACGGAGTGAATGAGATCATTCTTGCAAATAATGATCGCACACTGTATATATACAATTTCGTGATGACCTCGGATGAGAATAATTCGACAAACATGAAGGATTTACAACCTCCCCTACCACGTCCGAAAGGTAATTTCGCGGACGCAACGGTCGAAGAGAACGATAAAGCGGGCGCCGAACGCCCTAAACTTCAAGAAAAACAAAAATGGAAGTTTATTGGTCAGGTAGGCTGAGGAAAGGAATCTTTTTTCTTACTGATGACTTGCTCAAACTGCGTAGATCACTTCACTGTCCATAGCCACGGATCCTACAACATCTGCGCCGTTGTTACTCGTGGGTCAGCCTGGGGGAAACTTTGCAATTCTCGAAAGGAATCAAAAAAAAACCTATCCGCCTTTGGATGACATCGCGCGTGATGATTCGACCGAAATTTCGACCGAAGTAGCGAGTGGAACTAAATGGACAAATGGTTGGTTCATCAAGTGAGCATTGGTATGCAAATTGTGCAGCTAAAAAGGAGAATCTCATTATTAGGGAAAAGGTCGGATGTGGTCGCGCATCTTGCTGTAGATGGTGAGATATTTAGCTAATCCAAGTTGGGAGGAAAAATTTTTTTGTATCCTAATCGTTTTCCTCTTTAGGTATGTTTGCCATCTATGACCTTCAGACTTTGAAATCAAGGAAATTTGAATTGCAGGTTGTTCACAGGCTTTTCGGAATGGTATCGATGAACCTTTGTCCCGAGGACGAACAGGATCCGGATGAAATGGATTCATTCCCGACAAAACAGGATGACGTGTTTATCGTTTGTTCGTGGAATGGAGAAACTTATGTTATTGATTACGATTTCAATGTGGTCAAATTCGAATTTGAAAAACGAGTATGCGCATTTGCTGCCGGTAACCTATTAAAGAAAGAGCCTATTTGTTTTTGTGACAATCCAAAGCAATGACGATTGCAGCATTTTAAAAATTAGGTCAATATGCGTTAGTACCCGGTCGAAACGTCCCGTGTTTCGTGTATGTCGATTTTGATGGCTGTATATCGGTGTGTCATAATCTACGTGTCATAGACACAAAACCCGTGAAAAATTTCATGGAAATAATGCGAGATCAACTCGACCAGGTAATTATTCCTCTTTCTAATCTCGTAATTGTTGAGAAAACACTAAATTCATTCGTCCTTTAAAAAAGTTTACCATTCTGTTGAGTGAGAATGTGAAAAATTACGAAGAAGGTTGTCAACCTCTTCTTACATTGCTTGGATTCAATTCTATAGTTTTTTAATACATTTGACATCTATTTTGATCGTATGCAGAAAAAAATGCGTTGTCCACAAATCAATCCACACCCCCGCCGCATATTACCGATTTTTTTCACAAGTGTTTGTACGAGCCGGACGAATACGAGATTGTTAAAAAGAGGGTCGAAAAGGAAATCGACGAGGTTTGTGCTGACTAGATATAAATGTTTTCTTTTGATTCACCGGGGAGATAGGATATTAACCGAGAGCCGTCACCTGACCAATTTTCGGTGTATAATCTTTAGGAGGAGTATGAGGAAATTGAGAAGAGTGAGCCAATCGAAGAAATAAACAAGGTAGACGTGACAGGCGGTGGTGATGAATCGAATGCGGGAGATGAAGGTCGTGAACCGAACGATGTTAGTGAACCGAATGAGAATGGCGTTTACAAAGAACCAAATGCTGCTAATGGATTGAATGCAAACGATGACGGCAAAAAATTGAATGATGTTGACGAAGTGAGCGCGAATGGTAATGATGAAAAGTCAAATGTTGAAGGCGATGCCAACCAATTGAGCGCTGACGGTGATGACGAAAAATTGAACGTGGAAGAGAGTGGGAATAGGGATGACAAAGAATTAAGTATGATGGGTGAAGACGAAAAGGAGTCAAGCGTTGTGGATAATGAACTGAATGCTGATGGTGATGATGAGGTGGAGGGTGACGTAAATGAATTGAGTGGGGAGGAAGACGATGGGAGACCGAAAGTGGAGGACAGCTTTAACAAATTGAACGTGGTGGACACAAATAACGAAATGAGCATGGGGGATGATGTTCGCGAATTAAACGCAGGAGATAATGATGACAGATTGAATGCAAGGGATGAGGGTGATGAGTTGAATGCAGGAGATAATGATAAAAATTTGAATATAAGACATAATGAAGATAAATTGAATGCGGAAGATGATGATAACGAATTGAATACAAGAAATAATGATAACGAATTAAATGCAACGGATAATAATATCGAATTAAATGCTAACGAGAATGATAATGAATTGAATGTGGGCGATAATGATAACGATTATGAAATTATTTCTCGAGTATCATTGTCGTCATTGGAAGACCAAGAGACGTTATTGATAACAAGTTCACGCATAGAAAATGAAGAATCGGAAAGAAGTGTGATGGAAGTCAATCAAGAAGAAACCCTTGAGGATATCGTACCTCTACCATCAGTACCGCTAGCGCCGACGGAAGACCACGTGGAGGACGATCGTGAGTCGTCAATTTTAATGTCTCCCGTCGGCATCCGCTCAAACGAGGACGTTAAAGATGATTCTATCATTAAAGATAATTTTGACAAAACTGCATTGTTTTCTAGTGATGATTCGGTGGGTCCAAGTCGATCACGCAAATGAATAGAGGATACTTTAATTAGGAAATTCATTTACAGTATATTGTACAGTATTTATAAAATCATATCATTATTATTATTATTGCAATTCATATCACAAAATCCTCTAACCTACGCATTTACATACATGATTTAATTGACACTTGGTGCGATGCAGTGTATCAATCGAGATAAGATTTACTACGTACAATCGATTCAATTAATTAATTAATCCACGAGTATTTTGAAATGGAGGTAGCTGTTGTCAAAATCGAAAATTTTCCAAACACGAGTGGAGGCAATGCTGCTGACACGAATGAGGTCCCCGAAAGGTCGGACACACAGCAGCCTGCTGTCAGTGTCCTTGTTGACGAGGAAAATAAAGAATCGAACAGTAACCTCGAAAATCTTGAGCCAAAGCGAGTCGAGAAACCAACCGAAATCAGACTCGAGATCCCTTTGGCAAATCGATATAATAATATAGTAAATTATCCCGATCTATTGAAAGAGGCGGGAATCTCAATTGCGAAAACGCCTCCGCGTTACATTTCAGGATCAGAATCTTTAGGTTCGGACTCACCGCATTCCGACTGGTCGGATTTTGAAACTCCTGACGATTTTCAACCAACGTCTCCACCAGCGACAAATCCCCCTGCTTTACTTAATGATGATAGCAATGGATTCTTTCAAAGGCTATTAGAAAATGCAGAAAAGTACGATTTAGAGGAGCAGGTACAGAATTTCAGTACATTCTTTGGCGCTTAATTGCATTCTTTCTTTTTTTCTACAATTCAACCACGTTGACGATTCTTTCGCAGGAAAAAACTCGCAAGAAAAGGAAAACCAGGAATAATAAGAAAGAACAACAGTATGACGTGAATGATCCGTTTATAGACGACAGCGAGCTTGTTCCACTGCAACGAGACCTTGGAAAGGTTCGCACTGGGATTGAAGGATTTTTCGTATGGCAGGGACCGCTAACTTTTGAGAAATTCGATGAGTAAGGGCCGATGCCACGTTATCTTTCCGTTTGTCAACATCTTTCATAGAACACCCACCCATTTAATGCCGTTTGTAGGGACGAACAACCCAAGAAGAAAGCACCCGCAAAACGAAAGCCAAAATCTGCGGACAACGAGATCCCAAAAGTTCGCAAGAAGCGTACAGTCAAAAAGGCCGATGCAAATGGAAATGATGCAAACAACAAGCCTGCTAATCCCAAAAAGAGAGTGTCGAAGAAGGCTTCGGCGATTAATGAAGTCAAGCACGAATCATCTTTATTAAGTGATGGCATCACAATTCCCTACAATACGAACAACACTTTTCGTGGAGATTCGTCGTCGACGAAAGCTTATCCAAGCGCACCCAACATGATTCCCAGCGTGAACATCACCAATACGCCGGTAGATCAGAAAACCTTTGCAGATGCTAATAAAACTCTTGGAAAAAAAAAGAAAACTTATGCAACTGTAAGTTTTAATGCAATTCGATTCACGCCTCAACATATATTCATTTGCATATGATTTTCATTTAGGAAAGTGTTCACATGGAGGTGCAACATCTCTTGGATATTTTCAAGGAGCTTGTCGATGCAGGTTTGATTAGTTTCCGAGATGAAGCGTGTTGCTTAAAAATATGAACTCACCACCGTTGATACAAACAGAATCGTTTGAGGTTAAATCAAAATTTCCTCCAAATCTCAAAAATCCCTTGATGGATATTTTGGTGAAGGCCTACGAGCTTGAACAATTCAATGAAAACCTTTTCAAAATATTGACCAATACGCTGCCTTACAATAAGTTCACAATAACAGTGAGTACATCGTAAAAAAAAAAAAAAAAAAAAATCAATCTTTTTTCCTTCTCTTTGAGCGACCGATCGGTAAATGTGTTAATTCGCATTGCACTTTTATTTAAATAAAACTAGCGACTATGTCAAAGGACCTTATACCCCAAAACACTTGTGGATTTACAAAAGAAAAAATCGGAATTGATCGAACAGTTACGAATTGCGGTGAATGAGATTATGCCGTCTTTGATGCGCGATTCCAACGAGAAAAAAGAAGTGCATACGTTTGAAAGTTCTTTGTCGTCGGTAACTGCAAACGGTGAGGCCATGGAGATCGATCCCTCGATTGAGAATGATGGCGAAGTGGATGCTGACCATGATGCCGACGTGGATGTTAAATCCGACAGTCGATCAGATAGCAGCTCAAATAATAATAGATCGAGGGATTTAACCGGCAAAAAATTTCGTTGGGATGATGCCACCAGACGACTCTTGTGGAGAATCGTCCAGGAAGAAATGTCTTGGGTTAGCATGAGTAATGATCTCAAGTAAGTACCTGAATCCACTCAATCGGTCAAACCTCTCCCCCCCCACACCCCAACCTAACATCATAAAACCAATAGTGAGGCTGAAGAAAAGTCTGAACGGCATTCCGAGCAAACCTGCCGAAAGAGTTTATATCAGGAGGTAGGGAAGGATCATCGATGTAAATGTCATTGTCATCAAAATTTCTAAAAGTTTCTCTTAAATTCTTCCGCTCTAGCTGCTGAAAGTCTGGCCGAGCGGTTGGATGACCTCCTACGAAATTGCGCGTGTGTATAGTGCCTACAAAAGAAATCTTAGAGATCGACAAACATCCTTATGAGAGCAATATTTTCATTAGACATATACAGTATATATATATACAACATACTATCTTGCATTATTATCATAGAAATGGTGTTATCCCTCGGGTTCTCTCTCACGCACAGATTGGTAGGGGGAATTAATTGTTAAGAGTCTACATATTATTTTTTTTTTTTTTAGAAATCTTTAAGCTGGATAATATAATCATAAAAAGTGTCAATACTATTCTTAAATTTTAATTCACTAAGATACGCATGGCAATTTTTAATGAATACTTTCTCATCATGCAACACACAAAAAAATATTATACGTATACACAACAATGTTTATTTTTTAGGAATCTAATAAAAACTTCTTTGATTCAGGAGAAGATTAAATTATTACTATTCTCAGATATCCGAGTGGATCCAATCCCCATTATTTCATATTTAATTCATGTACGCAATCGCCCGAAAAGTTACCTACGTCGCCTTTCTTATTAGCCTCCAGCTACGACGACGGTGACATAACTCGAGATTAAAAAAGATTTATTATACGCGGAGAACGAAAAAAAAAAAAAAAAAGGTTACGAGGTGCACACCAAATAATTGTTAAACTGTGTATTTGCTCTTGTTCTTCCGGAAAACCATATTTTTATTCGCTCATTCGGCTGGCAATATCCTTTGGAGTACATGGTACGTCTATCATAATTTTCACAAGTTTCACCCACATAATTGACGACGTCAAAGTTTACTTTTTTCTGCGGTTCTCTATCTCTATTTTTGTTTTGCAAATTCAAATACCCCTTCCGACATCTTTGACGCACAGGCACGTTAGGTAAATAGGTTGTTTTCTCTGCGAAGGAAACTATTGGCATCCGTCGAACCGTGAAATGAGGCGAGTCATTGTTCATCTTGCAGAATCTAACTCTAGACACAATTGGTGGATGCAATATGTTAAATTAAAAAATGACATCACACCAGTTTCATCATGGACCACGTGTATTGTGTCAATTGACACGAAACGGTGTCGAACACGACTTTCATTGAGAACACCTTTTGTCATAATGGATATCGTCAAGGCCGTTCAGAATTATATAAACAAGATGGTCAATGAAGTCACGGGAATGAAGGTGTTGCTTCTTGACGCAGAGACGGTTAGTTTCTCCTTGGGGCATAAGTTCGACCCGTTTATTTAAGGCGTTGTAACATTCCAATGTTTTATTAGACGCCGATTATTTCGAATGTTATGACACAATCTAGTCTACTTTCACACGAAACATACCTCGTTGACCGTATTGACAATCGAAATCGGGATAGGCTGCGGCATCTAAAGTGCATCTGTTTTCTCCGACCTACCAGCGAGACCGTTCAGTTATTGGTCGAAGAGCTCAGGGACCCATGTTATGGCGATTATTATTTATGTACGTTCGCATTTGATCCACACTTATTCACATGCAACAAAAAAAAAGATTATTTTTCTCAAACTTGAAATTCTCAATCAGATTTCAGTAATACACTCAAAACGTCAGACATAGAAAGATTGGCCGGAGTAGATGAGCACGAGGTCGTACGCGAAGTACAGGTAGGTACCATCGGCAGGGTAACTAATGGATCGTAAATCTCGTAATTCAGCAATAACATCCGAAATGTGTTTAGGAATACTTTGCGGACTATTGTGCTATCAATTCAGATTTTTTCTCCCTGAATCTCTCTTCGCCGCAACACAGAATATACGGAGATTCGCCAAACACCTGGGATGGTAAAACGCTTCAACGGGTTATAGAGGGTATACTAGCTGTTCTGCTCTCGTTGAAGAAAAAACCATTGATTCGCTACGAAAGACTGAGTGCGATGGCGATGAACCTTGCAAAAGAAGTGCAAGTGCGTTAAAGATTTTTTTATTTGTGATAAGAAGAATGTCCCGAATAAGACCTGAATAGGTGAATATAAATGTATGCATTACTTATTTGTAGCATAACATACAACAAGAGGGGCAGCTCTTTGACTTTCGCAAGACTGACACACCTCCGATACTGTTGATCCTCGATCGCCGCAATGACCCGGTCACACCTCTCTTATCACAATGGACTTATCAAGCCATGGTGCATGAGCTATTAGGCATCCAAAACGGTAGGGTTGGTCTGTACGAAGTCCCTGATATCCGACCGGAATTGAAGGTTTGTATGTATTTGATGTGATGCCCGGTCTCTTGAATCTTGCTGTTGAATCGCGATTGAAAATTTGATTCGCAGGAAATCGTTCTTTCCCAAGACCAAGATCCTTTCTACAAGAAGAACATGTATCTTAATCTCGGTGATCTCGGAGCCAATATCAAGTCATATGTCGAGGAGTATAAAACCAAAACAAAGTCTAGCATGAACGTTGAATCAATCGCCGATATGAAACGGTTTGTAGAAGAATACCCAGAGTTTAGAAAGCTGTCGGGTAATGTTAGTAAGCATGTAGCTTTGGTCAGTGAACTAAGTCGATTGGTGGAAAAGGAAAACCTTTTGGAGGTCAGCGAGTTGGAACAAAGCCTGGCTTGCTGCGATCAGCACTCTCGTGACTTGGAGGTGGATATCATCTTTGGACACTTTGTTTGTAACATTGCACATGACCTCACGAGCGTTAGTGCTTTTGCAGAACTTGTCAAAGATCATCGCAAGCTCAAAAGTCTCTGACGATAGTAAAATTCGCCTGGTCCTACTTTACTCGTTGAGATACGAAAAATCGCAGAATAACTCGATCACTTTGTTGATCGACGAATTGCATCGTCGTGGCGTCAACGAGCATAAAATATCGGTAGGTTTTAACGACCAGTGTTCAATCATCTGTACCCGCAACTCACCATAATTCTTTCTTTATGTCAATCGACAGTTAATCGATTCAATGATCCAATTTGCTGGCGCCGATCAACGCCAGAATGACCTATTTTCCAATGAAGGTTTCTTAGCTAGGGGAAAAAGTGTAATCAAAGGATTGAAGGTGTGTTCAGAACGTAGTTTCGTGTTCGCGAACCACTAGCAGGATTAATCACTCGATTCGCTGTGTAAAAGGGAGTAGAGAACGTGTACACCCGACACTCACCATACCTTACGCAAACCATTGAATTGTTGCTTAAAAACAAATTAAAGGACACTGGCTATCCGTTTATCAAAGGCGGAACAAATGATCGGTAATTATTAAATCATTGAAGTCAGGCATCGATCTTTGGTGTTTTGTGTTGAATCTCGTTGACCCTCCATTGAATGCAGGCCCCAAGATGTTATAATCTTTATGGTCGGAGGTGCGACCTACGAAGAGGCCCGCCACATTGCCCAAATAAACGCATCTACTCCTGGAGTTCGGATTGTTTTGGGTGGCACCACGGTGCACAATAGTGAGAGGTTTGTTAAATGCCTGTTGCAAATAAGGATATGCCTTTCCAAAAAACGACGTCATTTGAAAAACTTGAATTCCTCTTCCCTTTCTCACCGTTACCAAACAGTTTCTTGAATGAAATCCAAGATGCATTCTACAGATTTTCTTCACCGGGGGCCATCGGCGCGACGCCGTCTAGATTCGGAAGAATTCGAAATGGTCACTAAATGGTTTGTCGCACTTTCGGTAACAAGATTTGTGTATAATACTTGTAAATCACGGGAAAAGGCAATGATTTTCTCACTGATCACCCAATCGTTAGATTCGACAAGCAGGAATTATCATGTAGTAATATCATATTTATTAATTTAACCGAGATAGTTTTATTTTGATAATAGAGATTTTTTACGTTTGTCATCAAAAATTTCACAACGTTGACTAGAGAGACCGAACTGACATCCATTCTCAAAGGTTTTGTCGCTCGCTACATATGAGATTTAACTGACAGATGAGGTGTAAAAGGTCGTCATGGTCATGGTCATTATTCTCTCAGTAAAATGTTGAATGTTTAATGAGGTTAACAAAAGAAAAAGTAATAATAATAATACATGTTATTGATAATAAATATTACGATTACATGTGTTTTTTTTTTTTTTTTTTTTCCAAGTGTATGTTCCGACAATTAAGAAGTTAACGGCATAGATTAATTTCGAAAAAAATCGTCAAGATTTCTTAAGTTTGAACGTGGAAATAAGAATTATGACTATACACAAAGCTCAAATTTGAAGCGCCGAACCTCTAGCCGATCCGAACATCACCTTTTTTTTTTTCTCTCTTTAAGTTGGATAATATTATTAAAGTATTATTTAGGTAATAATTAAGGTTGTCTTTTTTGGGGGGTTTTTTTTTTCGAATTTTTTTTTTTTTTTGTGCGGGAGGAAACTCAAGTTCGACGGTCCTTGTCTCTTACCCGGTTTTTCACAAATCAATTTGCCGTTTGAAATGGCGCGATCGTCATCACCGCGAGTTAAACAAAAAAAAAAAGAACCAAAAGGCAACAAATACTCCTAATGTCGAAAATGTCGGTCATCGGATTCTAAAAAAAAAAATTGAATGTGTGAAAATTTTTCGAGCGTGGCCGCGCTTGGGGCATGGCGAGGTGATTGATTGATTGATTGATTGATAGATAGATAGATGGTGAGTAGAAACAAACCAGAAAAAATTTGCTCAACAGGATTTCCTGAAGATTAATTTTTTGGTTGCCGTTGGTCGGTCTCTCTTCCGCATTTTTTCGGTAATTTAAATAAATTTATATATATATATTCCCACTCACTCTTTACAAAAAATTTTACAAGAATTTTTTTTGGTAGATTTTAATTTTATACGTGTTTCAATCACGGTTAATTTTTTCTAGGAAAAATTATTATTTCTTTCAAAGAGAGAGGAAAAAAAAAAAGAAAAAAGTAACTAGTAGTAACTGAAATAAAGAATGAGAAAGTAAGTGGCTATAGGCAAATACAAAAGAAAGATGTCGTGCGATGTTGTGCGTAAGGTGAATATATTCATAATATACATAAAAGGGGGAACCAAAGTGTAGGAGGAAAGGAAAAGTTTATTTTTTTTTTTTTTGATAAAACAATCTATCTGTGTTTCTAGGGAAAAAGAAAAGAAAAAGAAAAAGAAAACGGTGCCAAGCCGGCGGGACCAAATCCACCGCCACCAACCAAAATTAAAGAAGATACGTTTCAGTGTTCATCATAGCATTCAATTAGTAATACCAAAAATCTTTGTTTTCAGTGAAAAATGAATTTTTTTTTTTTTTTTTTTCTGAAGTTATATAAATAAATAATCCCCCGAGATCAAATTTTGAATTTAAAAAAAAAAGTGTCCATATCTCTTAAGTTTTCTTAAAAAACTTTATTGTCAACCTCATAGGAAATAAAGCATATCAGTTCACATGATTAAAGAATTTACGTAAGCTTGTAATTAAATTATTGTGGTAATGGTGATTCGTCAGTTGTGTAATTGGTGCGACCCCATCTTTCAACAATAAGCGACGTCCCCTCCGACCCAAGAGGAGACATCAAGATTCACCATGCTGTTTGAGAAGCCGTCTTTGCTTTCGCCCATCGAATCACTGAAAGTCAGAAATTCACTGACGTCCGAAGCCGTGTCGGATCCACTGCTCATGTTAAACATGTTCGAGAAATCGTCGTTCGCAACGTTGGACAATCCATGACCGGAAACTGAAGGTGTAAAACCAACCATGGCAGCGATTTGCTCGTTGGAAAGTAAGTTTGACGAATCCATGGTCAAACCGTTCAAATTGTGAGAGGGCAAAGATACAAAAGGATCCTGATTTATGAGGGGCGATGAGTCCATGATGTTTGATGAATTGTCGAATACGTACAACGGCGTGGACGGAGATGACGTGGAATTGAGCTCCATCGGTGAGGAGCAGAATTCTGGCGAGCCATTAGCCTCGGTCTTGTACAGGTCGAGGAAGGTCGATGAAGTGTTCACTTGAAGGGATGATGCATTAGGCGTCATCGTTGAGGAGATTGACGATGGACTTTTCTCTTCCGTGGGAGACACCGGCACTGAGGCGGAACGACGAGTGCAGGATAACTGCTTGGTGAGGTTATTCGATTTTTCATCAGAGATCGAGGAACATCTTCCGTCACCGAATCGCAGATTGTCGGCTATCGAGCCACTCGGGAAAGAGGATCGACGAGAAGGATTTTGCTGTTGGTCTTGCTCGTTGTTCGGCTTGTTCGCGTCATTGTTGCCCTCGGCACTTTGATTTTCGGTAGGGGCGTCAAGGATCTTTACAACCTTGGCCAAAGGAGGGCAATCCTGCATGAGCTTGATAAGTTGAGGTTTCATCACGATAGCGCGACCCTTCATCACGTGTCTCATGTGCCTGGTGGCTTGTTTGTCTTCGGTGAAATCTCTGCACAGACTCCATCCACCTTGGGCCGATTCCATGTAGAAGTGTGGGGAGTCCTTGACCTCGACGGCGATTTGAGAGTAGATGTTGTCAATGGGACGGTACTCGATGGAGGTGATGTCGGTGAACGGGAACTCCATCTTGAACTGCGTATTCTCATTGGTGATGTGATAAGTGAAGAGGTTCTGCGGGATGGTGTAGTAACACAGAAGGTCCGTTGGGGCTTGCATTGTTAGGATGCGACGCCATGTTCCGATGCTGAGCGTCTCACAGGAGATAACTGATACTTGATTATTGTTGAAAGATGGGGTAAGAAATTCTTGGGGGGGTGTGAACTGCTGAGGTTGAGATATGGGAGCACTTTGATCTTTGACGATCGAAGCAACGAAGGAAAGAAAGAAAGGAAAAGACGTAAGCACGGGCACCAATTAACATTAAGATGAAATCAATTTTGACAATTAGAAGTTTACCATTCATTTTAATTGGTATCCCACCGGTGGGACTGACAAGTCTTATTGCTTGTGTGGCATTAATTGCGTTGGAGTTTGGACTAGCATTAGGGGAGATTGGAAATCGCTGGGCTTGCTGTTGTGGGTTAACAATGTGATTGGCCGAAAAAGGAAATCCGTTCATCAGGTGACTCGAGTCGCCACTGCCTAGTGAAGTGATCGGGGCGGTCAGTGGGCCGGATGGCCAAAATCCTTGAGGGACCTGGGGGACAGTGATTCCCAGACCGGAGTTCGGTTGAGGTCTCATTCCAGCCAGGGCCACGTTATTAAGGGCAGGGGTGAGATCATTGGCGCTGTAGGACCTGGGAAGGGGGATGCGTTGTGCATGAATCGGCATGCGGAAAGGATAGGGCGCATAGTTAGGCATGCACATGAAATGACCGATCGTGTCTTGGTTGATCATCAGATGGGCACGTTTCTGCATGGCCTTCATTTTGGCACGGCGGTTCTGGAACCAAATTTGAATGGAACGTTCGGACATGTTCACTTTTTCGGCCAACGCCTCCCGAACCTTGCTGTTCGGTGAGGTGTTGGTCTTAAATGTGTCTTCCAAAATTGCAAGTTGCTCGGGGGTGGCACGAGTTCGCTTCTTGTTATTGGTGGTGGTTGGGGTTTGAGAGGATGAGGTTGGTGTTGGAGAGGACGACGTAGATGATGGAGAGTTGGAAGAGTTGGACTTGCCAATTTTGTTACCGTCGGTGTTCTCGGCATTCTCCTTGCTGCTGGGCTCAGCCTTACAGCCAACGTTGGGGACGTCTATATTTGCACCGCTGCCCTTATTATTAATAGGAGTATGTATTTTTACATCATCGATAGACATCGAGTCGTGTGAGTTCACAGAACTCGCTACTTCCATGGTAGAACCACTTTTTTCGCCACCATCAAGTGTGCCTTGATCATTATTAGGCATAGCAGAGGGGGCGACCGAATTTGTCACGCCAACGATGGAGAATTCTGAGTCAGCTGCGGCTTTGCTGAAAGCGAAATACTGTTCGTCGTCTTCTTCAGCGTCGAACATGCTCGTGGAACCATAGAAGACTCGTTTACTTGGTCGTTCGGATAACAGATAATCAGTCATGATTGATTAGATGATGATGCAATTATACTACTATGTGAGATGTGTTTGATGTGAGTTTTTCTTCTCTTTTCTTTTTTTTTTTTTTTTTTTTCTTTTAAAAAGAAAAAACTCTTATTGCAGGCAGGTTCGACTTCTTTTTTTTTTCTTTTTATCTTCCGAGGTCAGACAGAAGAAGATAGAAGAGGGTAAACCGATAGGGAGGATGGTATCCTGTCGAATTTGGCGTGAGTGAAGGATAAATTCTATGTTAGAAGAGATCTAGAATGCGAGTTTTTTTTTTTTTTTTGTTTAACTCTTTACTATATTGATCACTATGGACCAGTCCGAGAACTATATATATGTGTGTATGTATATCGGTGCGTGTATTCGAAGATTCGCTGAAGTACGTGATATACGATAACCAGAGGGAGAACTGTTGGTATGCACAAGTTAACCACTCGGAGCTGGTTTAGGTTTGCACAAATAAGAGTGCGTAAAAAAAAAACCCCCTCAATACTTTTTTTTTACTGTTATAAATTTTCCGGATTATTTTGGATAAAAGGTTTAAACGTTCTTCCACGTTTCTGAAGACGGCAGCAATGCAATGCAACTCGTTTCCCTCGATTTTTTAACAATCTATCTTAAAAAAGTGCCACTGGCGTCAAGACTCTTACCTTTGCAAAAGAATACCCTTGTCTCGGTTTCAAAGAAAGCTCGGGAATGAAAAATATAATGTGGTCAAGTAAGCGACTAGAATGATGGAGAGGAGAAGAAAAATGCTGGTGTAAATTATAGGCGTGGGTAGAGATGGTAAATTTAATTCCCGCTTGGACAATTGCAAAAAAAAAGTCAAAAGAAAGACGAGACTTGCAAAGTCTTGAGTCGAACAAGCTTTAGTATGCTAAGGGTTTTTAAGACTAACAGAAAAAATGAGAAAGGAAAGACTAGGAATAAAGGAGAGTGTGTAAGGCCGGCTAAAGGGCGCAAAATGTTAAAGATTGGCGAGGTCTCTAGACGTCAACTAAAGAAAAACTAAGATAGAGGTCAAGAACGTTGGTTAAAAACCCACAGACTGATTGTTTGGTGAGCACAAGTCTCAGGGTTGGGAACACGACTTTATATGATGATACACAGGCATCATGACACACCTATGGATACGGTAAGCGCTTATCCCACATTAACCAATCTAAACTAGTTTTCGCATTCCTTTGTTGATCTTGTTACCATTCCGAAACGATAGACATCAAGGTATTTTCTAAAACGCCCAAAAAAATGCTATTTGGAAAGTGAAGGTCAATAAAAGAAAATCCAGAAAAGAAAAACTAGCGTACATAAGAAGAACGTTGCCTAACCTACACATACGCAAAAAGGATTTTTTTTTGAACTTTTGAAAATTTCTAAAAATAAAAATCAAAAAACCACCACTCATCAACCTCCGGCCTCAAATGAAAAGTCGCATGTTTAAGTATGGTAATGTTTGGAGGACCCCCTCCAAATTGGGAACACTATAAGATTTTTACTTGAAAAAAAAAAAATTTTTTACAATAGCCCACATATATGTGCGGAGTCTAGCCCGTCAAAACGCTCATTCTGTTTCACACCGCAGCATTTTATTCTCGTGTACAAGGTTTGCACATACGCACGAATGCGGCTAGTGTTACGAACACCTATCGGTTCATTTTGATCCTCAATTCAAAGATCCGAGAAAGATTTTTGAATCTGTTACCTGATCGACGTTTTTTCGTTCTTCCGCGAGATCCAAGCGGGGCGGCTGTTTCCACCCTTAATCACAACATGACTCCACAAATTGACCGTTTGCCGAGGCGTTTATCGCACGTCATTCGGGCCACGAAGGATGAATTGAAACAATAGGAATTGATCATTATGAAAATTTATTATTGTTGGTCAAATTTTCGTCGACTTTTTTATACGCACTGTTGTGCAAGAAAACGATTTCCATATAGAACCCGAAGAATACACCTCTTGTATTACGTAATGTTGATTTTTTAACTATTCAAAGAAACTTTATCTAAGCACTTCAAGTATATATACGTCCATGCCGCACGCACGCTAACATAATATAAGCTTCTGGTTTATGTAAAAAATATCATCGCACATTCCGACGATTGCCTATATTTGTACTTGTTAATAGTCTTGCATTATTAGATCCTCGAAAATTTTTTTCATTATATAAAGTTAATATGGCATATTTGGTATATTAATTGAAACTTGATAATAAAATTTTAGAATAATCCGAGACACAATAATTATAAAAAGATATACTGTATATACCGTAAATATTTTATTATTGAATTTTTATACACATTAAATTATATAAATTATTTAAGAAATTTGTTATCTTTTTTAACATTTTATATATTGTAACTTCAATTTAAATATTATCAATAGAAAACTCTTTTTTTTCTTGAAGATAAGATCTTTATTCAAAAATTTTAATATGTATAATATATTGTATATAGTTGAATCAAAAAGTAATGATAAATTGATTTTAAATTAATTTGTTATATATATATTTTTTGAGTACTCACAGCCAGGTTAGATCGTAGTTTATTAATCAATTGAAAACATAAATATATTTTTACTCAAGTAATATGATATACAGTATATTATAGCTAAACATCTTTATTAAATCTAATAAATTCATTATAAGCAATAATAATCTTTAAGTCAAATCATGAAAACAATATTTTACTTCACAATGATCTTTAAATAAATATCTTTCTCATTTATCACTTATTGTCAATAGGTTATCACTATCATATGTTCTATCATATTACTGAAATATAGAAAACCATAAAAAAATAAGTTATAAAAAGAGGAGAAGAATATTTAAAAATATACAAATATATTAAAAAAATAAAAAATAAAATTTGAAAATAAAATTCTTTGACTTTTTTCAAAAATCTACTTTTCAAAATCTTTTCTTAATAAAAATATTTAAATATAATATTCTTTCTTTTCTATTGTCTGAAAAACTTATTTATTCTTGATCTGGAATTTCTTTTTATATACTATTTAAGAAAATTTATTGTTTGGTAAATTTTTTATTTTTAGTATCACATTTAATTTCAATTTTTTAAAACAATATTTTTATATTCATCTGTAATAAATAAATAATTTATAATGAATCTCAAATTTTTATGTGACTCAATAAAAACTGAATTATATTGTTTCAGTATAATATCTTTTAATAATTATACCTAGTTAAAGAGTTTTTTGAATAAACATTTTATATTATTCAAAAAGTCAAATTCTTTAACAATTTTTTTGTCTTATAATAATAAAAAATATCAAAAATAAGTATAAATCTTTGTCAATTATAATATTCTTTAACAACTTTTAAAAAAATATATTTTTAATTGCAATCAAAAAATTGAAGCTTAATATAATTCAAAAATCATTTAATTATATTGTCTAATTAAAATAAAAAGAAGATCTTAATCTTGAATTTTGCTTAATCAAAATAATAAAAAACTTATTACTTCTATTTTATTAACCTCATAAAACTTAATTTATAGATTAATTCAATTAGATAAGTAAAACAAGAATAAGACATTAATTAACTCTTTATATTATTAATAATATTATTAAAACATATAAGATAATCAATAGATATTTGTTTACATTTAATTACTAATATATTTCATATTCATTTATTATATTTTGCAATAGATTATATTACTTAAAACTTATAATTAAATTGAGATAAACAAAATTTCTCAGAAAATAAAAAAAAAATAAATAACTATAAGAAAAAAATATAATAAACAGATATCTTAAAAATATGACATATTTCAATTTTTTTTTTTTTTTTTTTTTTTTTTTTTTAACCCGCAATCATATCACAATGGCTTGTCTTTATTGAAAAATTGAAGAAACTCTACAATATTTTACAGACTTTCACAAAGTGACTAACTCGTCTTCATATAAAAGTACCCTAAGTCAGATTTTGGAAACAATATTACACTCCTCCAATAGATTGGTAATAACCTCTATCTACCAGGATCATTGCCAATAGTTTGTCACTGTTGATTGTCCAAAAATCAATAAATTGCTAAGTTAAAAAGAGAAAAGGAAAAAGAAAAAAATAATTGAAGAAGGGGACAATTCAAGGTCCACCAAAAAAATCCAAAAATAAAAACAACCTCTTCTCAAAAGGAATCTGTCTGATTGGGATAGTCTTCTTGTTTCACTTGAACCTTGAAAGAATTTTTTTTTTTTTATACCTGCGACATCGAATGAGTCAATCCAACTAGTCTTTTATTTAAGTGGACATTGGATTGAGATATTTCAAGAAAAGCATTTAAACCTTAGTTTTTTTTCCATTAAAGCTTTGGCACCACTTAAGGAACTTAGGTAAAAGAAATCATGGAAATAGATAATGTTTCAATTTATATTCAATCAACTTCTATAGAAATTGAAGAAATCAACCTAATTAAAGAAGTTGAAATAGAAGATAGAATTATAACAGAGTAGACAGAAGCAGAAATAATCAAAGAGATAGTTTAAGAAACCTGTATCACAGAAAATGTTTCTTATAATACATTAAATAGGATACAAAGTTCTAAGTTAATCCTTACTGTATTATACAAATGGGTATAATTAAATTGGGAGTGCTTCAAGCTATACCATCAGGAGATAATAAACAAAAAAGAATCAAATATCTTAAGGAAACTTTAAGTATATTCAAGAGAATAAATTCCTTCAAGACTAAATTCATCAATAATAACTATTGGATCACTTTTAATATTGACAAAGAGGAGAATACAGCATAATATTTAAAATCAATTAATAAAAAAGAAGAGGAAAACTTTTCCATCAAGAGAATAGATCAAGATAGGAACACATATTTAGTCTTTCAAAGATATGCTCTGAATAAAAGATTTTTCAAGCCAGAAAACTTTTTTTTATTAAAAAACAAATCAAAATATATTACTTTAGTGATTACAGAACACAAATATAATAAACAATCAATTAAGAAGACAATGGAAGAATAAGGGAAAATAGTCGATATTTACAAATATTGTATGACTTTTTATTAAAAAAGATTTAAAATTTATCTTTTTATATATTATAAGCTATCAAACTAGAACAATACTGGGTACTCAAAATTAAATCCAATTAAGTAAGATTAGTAATAGCCTACAAAGAATTGAATAATCAAGAAGTAATCCAGATACTTAAAAAAAGAAAGATGGCAGCCTTAAAACTATATGGAATTAATGAAATATCTATAGAACAGATATCCAAATCCCTTAGTTAAACAAATGTAAAAACCTTCTATACAATATATCAAGAAATAAAATTACTCTAATACCAGAAAATTATGCAGTAATCTATTTTGAAAATGAGAAAGACTTGAAAGAGGTACTTCAACAACAAATCAAGATTGAGAATTAAAGCTTAACATAGAATGCAAAAAACTATTATCAGCACTAATATAGAATATTTATCGACTCAAACAACTTATATAACTTAGACGATTCAGATAATCCTATTGAAAAAAAAGAAAATTAAAGATATAATAATCATAGAAAAGAAACAGACAACTATATTGAGACAGAATATCAAAGTACAGCAACAATATATATATACCTAGAATAATGAACCCACCATATAAGAACTAACAGATGTACTTTAAAACAAGATCCACTAGCTACTGACAGCAATATGTAATCTTTAAAAAGAAGAAGAAGCCATATTCCACATAAAGAAATACAAAACAAAGGGAAGGAAGAAAACAGTAACACTAATCTTACACAATAAGAAAGATAAACAACAAAATACAAAACTAGAAGCTTCAAATCTAATTCAGACTAGGAATCTGAAGTATCTCAATTATACAAATTAATTGAAAAACTAGATAAAAGAATAGATAAACTTAAAAAGATATACTCAGATAGAAGGCCAATGGCTCCTAAAAAGAGTACTAGTTTAATCACAGAAGGATAGGAAATACCTGCCCACTATTTTCAATATTCAAACAAAAAACAAAGACAAAGTATAACAGGAGGAGCAGAATAGTATTGAGGATTAACAGTATAATTCGAAACTTGAAGCTTTTTTTCAAATAGAAAAAATTGGATTTATAAAAGAAAAAAAATAGTAAAATATAACTAGAAGAGAAATGAAAAGATATAGAAATTAGAAAAAAAGTAATAAGAATAGGAATGTATAATATCAAAGGTATTACTAATAAAATAAATCAATATAATCTTATAGAAGAAATACTAGAACAAGGTATTGAAATTAAGGGTTTATATAAAACAAAGATAACCAAAGCAAAGGAAAAATGTGCCATTCTAAATTAAATGATATATAAGTACTTTCATATTATTAACAAAGATACTTCCTATAGAGCAAGAGTTAGCATAATAGTAAGAAAGTATCTGAAAAAAAAATAATATTTGTAGAAGAGGCAAAAGAATATATAATAGTAGTTAACATACTTATAAAAATAAATAATATCTGTATTATTCAGATTTATATCTTCTCAGACAAACAACGAAATAAAAAGATACAAGAGAAAATACAAAACTTTATCAAAGAAAAGTATAAATAAAACTTTTACATAGTAATTATAGAAAACTTCAATGCTATATACAACTTTGCAGAAGATAGAACATAAACTTCTAGGATAATATTTAAATTATTTTAATATCAAAGATCCAAATATTCAACTCTCTAGATAAATGGACTTTTATAGATATGCAAGTAGTATAAGAAGAAAAGAACAAAATTCCAACAAAATGGAATGCTACTAGCCATAGCTGAATAAATTATATATAGTTATTGCAAAGCCACACAAAATTTCCATTACTACAGTTTGACAATTCAAATATAGACGAAATTATAGGCAGTAATCATACAATGCTACTAATAATATTACATGATAACAATCTGTTTACAAGAGATATTATTAACGAATTAGCTATAAAGAATGAAAGGAGAATTGATATTAAAGGATTAATAGTAAAACAATGGCAGGCATTCAGGAAAAGTATAAACTATAAGCTTAAAATAATACTAGATTCTTTGTTAGAAGAAGAGCCAAAAAAGAGTAGAAAAGAAACTTATGCAAATATATATGAAAGATATTCAAAAAATCAATATGTAAAGTAGTACACAATAAGCTTGCAAGTAAAAAAAATATCTATTATATAAGAAAAACACCATAAGCATGATCTAGAATATATCAAATACAGATGAGTTTTTCAACTAAAAACATTCCTCAAGAAATCACAAATCCCATAAGAACTAAGCTATAGGCTCTTAGTATAGTAATCAAAAAATACAATAAGGCACACTATTCCAATCACCAAATTGAAAACCATTACATTCAATATAGTGTTTCAAATATATCATAGACATTATTGAAAAAAAATATATATGATGTGATAGAAGGTCTAAAGTTAACCTGCTGGAATAAGAACAAGATAACAAAAAATGCTATTAAAAAAATCTTGGAACAAAAATGTAATGATTTATAAAATAATCAAAGAAGAATAGTAAACTCTTTGATAGATAGGGAGCAAATCAAAATAGTTTTGAATCAAATCAAAGTCAGAAATAAGAAAAATGATTATATAACAATTAGAAAAGATGAAATAGAAAAAAAAATAAGAAAATATTATCAAGAAGTATTTAAAATATGAAATACTAACTTTGACAACTTAACAAAAGACTGAAAAAAAGCATATAGTTCCAGAAACTATATTCAAGAAAAATAGTATAAAGATCTTTTAAAGTCAATTTTTCAAGAAGAACTTGGCAAAACACTCTATATACTTCCAAATAATAAAGCTCTAGGAAAATTGCAAATTAGTTATAAAATGTTAAAAAGGTTGGATCAAAAAGAAAAAGACTACCTAAGGAAGATGCTTAACTGATTTTAAAATGGAAAGTCACTTTATATAGCTGGAAGAAAGCATATCTATTCTATAGTAAAACTAAAACCATGGGAGTGTAAACTCATTAACACATAACTGATAGTATTGTTAGAAGTTACACAAAAGCATTTCACTAAGATTCTTACAAATAGACCAGAAAATATTTGCAAGAGTAATAATATTCTAAGAGATCTCAACCATATAGAATTACTAGGAGAAAGTATGGCAGAACCAATACAAATCCTTAACAATATTTGTAAGTAATGATGGGTCCCTAAAGTATTTAGTATATAAAATTTCACAGATCACTTATGTTCCTTTTTGAGGGACAAAATTCATAACTCTTCACTTTAATAAGGACAAAAATCAGGAAATGCTATAAATCAATGATTTGGATAATAGAGAACAATTGTGGATAGTTTTTTTATAGTTATTAATTTAAAATTTTTAATGTTTTCTGTGAGAAACATTTGACTTTTGTCCATACCTCCTCCTTTAGGGACCTATCTTTATCTGTAAGAAAGCAAAAAAAAAATAAAAAGAAGTTATGGATCTTTTTTCAAGATATGACAAAGGTATATAATACAATTAGTCTGAATATACTAGTCAAGGCCATAAAAAGAATCAAAATTCTAGAGAATTTTATTTGAATTATAATGAGTCTATTTCATAATAGAGAATTTAGGGTGATATATTAAAAAGACCTAACAGAAGCAATCATAACAGAAAATAGAATTAATCAAAGAAAAACTATTTTATCCTTAATATAAAAAATATTTTATGATCCTCTATTATATAAGATCCAAAATAATAAAACAAAAGGATATAAAATGTTGGTTACTTAGAATACAGATTTGAAAGAAGATAGTAGAAGCCAGAATCATAACATGCAGTAATAGTCTTCATGAATGACACCATATAGATAATATTGTTAAAGGAAGTTATGAAAAAAATATTAGAAGAAGAAAAAATATTTTATAGGGCAAATAACTCCTAGATAAATAGTAACAAATCAATTCTAGTTATTATTAACAATTCCAACTGGTATCCTAAGGAAGTTCAAGTAGGAGTCAATAAAGAAGTAGCGAGAGAATTAGATAGAATAAAATAAGCAAGATTTCTAGGAATCTGGATAGCAACCAAAAGATAACCAATGAACTCAAAGAATATGTGCTTAAGAAAATCAATGTGGTTATCAAAGCTCTAAAAAATAAAAAGCTAACAAATAAACAAACTCTTTATATTTTAAATAGAGGGCTAATATTAAGAATTGAATTCAGAATATAATACAGTATACTATCTTGGAAGATGTATAACACCTTAACAATGGCATATAGAAAACTGTTCAAAAATAAGGCTATATTATGTCAATCAATATCCAATAGTTAATACAACATTCAAATATTTATAACTTAAAGAGTATTTGAATGTTATAAAAGAGAAAGTCAGATAACAGGACTGTACAATAGATTAAATAATCTAGAACTAGCTAGAACTATAATGATTATTAGACTTAAGCAAGCACAAGTCAAATACTGAAAGCTTGCCAATATACTTATATATAACTTATTGAATAATCTTCCAGAAAAGGAAAACTTCTCACTGTAAGTACTAAAGCTTATCAAGAACATAGGCATGACCTTTCAAAGTTGAAATGGAATGACATTTTTGAATGAAACAAAGGAAACAGTTCAAATAGAAAATACTTGTTGATGGAATAATATAGAAAAGCAATTCCATTACTAAAAAACAACAAACTGATGTATATAGATCAACTAGTTGATTATGAAATAAGAGAAGTATAAAACTGGTGAATACTTCAACTCTTACAGAAAATAAGCAAATAACTTATTCTAGGATGGTATCTATTTATAATTGAGATAATTCAGGAATATAAATTAAAACAGCTTATAGAATCCTGCAAAGAAAAATAGATAAAATGGAGACCAGAGCACTCTATCCTTAACTTTAGTTTTGACAAATAACAGAAACTCTGGGTAGTTATAAGAAGCAAATTTTAGTAGCAATAGATAATTTAAAAAAAATTAATTCCAGATAATGTCAAAAGCCATCTTAAAATAGAATATTTCCAATGTATCAGTTCTATTGAAAACCAAGAATTAAAACTAACCCAGTGTCAAGGTTGAACAGAAGGCATAAAGATAGAAGAACAATATATAATTGAAACAAATATAGAAAAAATACATATGGTTCCTTACTTCAATATAAGAAAATCTACCAGAAAAGCCCAATTACTAGAAACTTCAAGTCTTAAAGAAGTATTGGAAGGAATAATGTGTAGAATAATATGTTGTAACCAAGTAACTATTCAGAATAAAAAATTATTACAGGTTGAAATAAAGGATTAAAAAGTAAATATTATCAAAGATCATATTGAAGAAGATGTCTATCAATCCCATCTGATTAAAATACTTAAATATAACAAGAAAAGAAAAGAACTAATAATCTTTTACTTCACCAGATCCCTTGTAAACCACAGAAGTATAAATATAAAAATGTAAATAGCTTGAATACAGATAGGAGAGGCAGAAAAAGAAAGCAAGTTCCAAAATGAAATAGATGATTGGCCTTTATTCATTGGAGCAAGATTAATAGCAATAGTAATTATACTACTAGTAGCTCCAGTAAACAATAAGATCTTTATAGATAGTCAAGCCTGCATTTCAAAATAGAAAACTATAGAAAAAGAGGACCTCAGAATGATTCACAAAAGAAGATTAAAAGAATAAAACTGGTTCTTATGAATATGTATTTTAGATCTTATAAAGAAAAAGAAGCTGAATCTTAAGCTTATAAAGGTTAAGACATATTATAATATTCTGTATAATGAAGAAGCAGATGCTCTTGCCAAAAAAAATACTAAGGTTTCCAGTGATAAAATGGAAAAACTTAGTTTTGTCCAAGATCATTCAAAAATTAAATGATGAGATATAGTACTAGATACTTTAATAAGACAAGTTATTAAAAAATTCAAAAAAAATTTCCTTATAAGGCAATAAAACAAAATTTTAACTAGAAACAAAGCCAAAGTGACTGGGGCTCCTCCCAGGAGCCCCTTTAAGTCACAAAACGAGTTTTCAATACTAAACATTGTGCTCTTAGATGTTTCAATATCAAAAGTTTCAATAATATACAAACAAAACAAAACTTTGAAAGTATGCTTAACAAAGCCCACTAATGAAACTACCATCCCACTTCTTCTAAATTGTCCTGAATCATGGCTCATTCCCATCTGTAACACCAACTCTGGTGACCTTGAAATTATTCAAATCAATTTCCTTAAGAAACAAATAAGAGTATCTCCTCCCTCTCTCCAAGTTTCCACCTAGAAAATGAAACACCTCAATATTGAAATACTAAATGCCTTCATGAACTATCAAACAGGATTTCACCTTGAAAAAAATAACAAAGAGCTTGTTGTTCGGGAAGTGGTCAAAAACACCTTAAACTACAAGCTCCATTGGCCTTGGAATCAAATCTCCATTTTTACTGATAACAACCTTGGTACCTTCTCTCTCAAAAAAAAGAAAACACCAGCCCTTCCTCCCAATACTCCAGTACCACAAGATAATCCTTCTTGTACAATAGAAAATTCCCAAGAAAACCCACCCAATGTGAATTGACACACAAATCACCCCCTTAACACAGATCCCATAGACTAGCTAGATATAGAAATAGATGAGTATTACACAAATGATACAAGGAACCTCCCTGATAATGCGATCAATACCCAATCATGAGCAGACCAAGTAGACAGTAAAAAGACTCAACAAGTTTTCAAGGATAATCTACCTTCTACTGCCACAGGCATACAGTTACAAAAGGTCCAGCCTACAAAAGAAAGTCCTCCGGCTCAAGAGAGATTAAATATAACAAAACAAGAAGCTATCAAAGAATCCTATAATAGTATTATATCTTGCGAAAGAAATCCAGAAACCATAGTATCTTGTTTATTAAACTCAAAACTCTTTTCCAGATTTCCTCACCAATTACTACCAAAGCCATCCTAATAAGGATTGAGCATCGAGACAGAGCTTTTTTCTGATCCTTCGCAAAGACTGAAGCTATTAAGAGAAAACATCAAGTGGAATATGAAACTATCGAAAAAAATTTCACGACAACTATATGAAAAAGCATAATATTGGGTATATTAACCAAACAACAAAAAAAAAAATCTGAACCATCCTAAACACATTCATCTTTGTAACATTTCTCTAGACCCACGACTTCTTTGCATTCAAATTTTGGCAAGCAGCTGAACTTCTAGAATACAAATTCAACTTTTTTATGGATCCAGTAAAGGAAAAAGTGAATTACAAAGAGCTTCTGCAAGTGACAGAAAAAATAATTAAAAACAATCTTCCAAACTTACCAGAACGTTCAAGTGAAGTCCCAACAAAAATAAAAATCAAACTTCTACATGCCCTACCAATCCAATTTTCAAGTCAAACAGGCCTTATAGTGAATGCCCTAAGGAGTTTCTACAACTTCAACCTTCTGCCTCCCAACTATTTCACAAAGCTCCCTGAAATCCCCAATTATCCAGATGAACTTCTAGAAAAATGGCACGAAGTTTTTCCCATCAAAGAACAAAAGCAACTCAAATCCCTAGGTTTAATACTCAGAGAGCTTTGTGACAGCTTTTATGTTCCCAACAAACTTCCTGAGAGCTATTTTGACCTGCCTTCACCCAAGAAGCCATTATCTAATACCTACCAAATGTTACCACAAGATGTTCCCAATTATCAATAAACCTCATGTCATAAAAACAGCAATCAAAGAACTACAAGACAACAACTTCGCAGTTAGATTCATTCCTAATAATTATTTTATCCAGAAACTTCCCCTTCCCTAGCCCACTGGCACAATAAAAACACTGGAATAAGCCTTCCAATTAAAGACCAAGAACTGGTGACAGAGCTGCTTCAACAACTTCACCTCAGATATAAGTTCAAACTTCCTCTTGACTCTGAGTGAATATACCCATTATTAACTCAAACTGATCATCCAATAATGCCAAAGAACTTTAGTGAAATAGCAGACAAACTGAACATCATTCAACAAGTACTACACAGAGAAAATCTGAAGTCTAAGAAACTATCCAAACTATCAAAACACTTTATCATGGTCCTATTCCCTGGAAGTGGATTATCCCGTTGGTACCTGATCTACACTCAGTTGAAGAAGCCTCAGAATACTTAAAGAAATAAGACATAACCTTTCAATTACCTCTTAATGATTATATCGATTTACCGGCAAACATTTTCATTCTCAAATAACATTTCTATTTCGACAAACTTTTTCAAAACTTTATTGAAGAAACAGAGCTACCGGAACCTTATGTAGCCCTAATATCAAATTTCTACTGATATGAACAGCGAACTAGAATCAAACCTTAGTCATTCCTTTGTTGATATGAACTGTTCCCATATACCTATACCCTCATAAAAGAAAAAAGAAAACAATATCAAAAACCTCTTAACAATATCAGCTCTAAATGTCAGAGGCCTCAATCAAGCTGGAAAATTACCAAGTCTAATTAACTCCCTCTCCAACTCAAGAGATATCACCATTTGTACCAAAACAAAATATACTGAAAAATATCCTATCTCCATTAGAGTAGACAACTACATAATCATCACAGTAAACCAGCCTTATCCCCTAGCAATGGAATCTGCATCATTATATCTAAGTTACTGTCACCACATATCTTCACAACATATTCTGAAAATGAGTTTTGGTGTGCCATCCACTTAAAATTCAGACCAAAAATAAGTGTGATTGTAATCACTTTATATCTCTCACACAACAAAACATTGAGAAGCATAGTCATCTCTTCTCTACACAAATTCATCAAGGATCACCCTAATTATGAATTCATAATTACAGGAGACTTTAACATATTTTTTCCTAGTTTCCCATTGATCAATGCTCCAACAAACAATAAAAGAAGGAAAATCTATAAATACCTCTAGGACTTTATTGACTCTGCTATAGCATTTTCAAAGGAACACCTATATATGCACACAACACCAACCAGTGCATCCAGAATAGACCAGATGTGGCTAACATCTGGACTCGCTAACAAACTTCTTAGCTACAATGTTAACAACCTCACTCCTATCAATACTGACCATAGTTGCATAAAAGTTTGCTTTTAATGATTCGAATACAAACCTCAATGCATCAGTTTCTTCACCAAAGTTTATCTATTCACCAAAGCTACTATAGAATAGCTTAATGCATTTGAAGAGGAGATTTATCTTAACCTAAGTCTAGATCCTTACTCAAAGTGACCAGCCTTAGAACTGCTAATCAAAAAAGCCTTAAAAAATAACATTCTGAAAAAAAAGTACAATGCCCAACCAAACTAAGAAAACTCTTCCTTAAATTGGACAAAACTATAAAACAAGTAAAAAACACTCTCAAAGATATAAGAAATAACAAATACCCAACAAAGTTGATATTAATGGCCAAAACCTTATATGAGAAAGTCACAAAATCACTTCTCACCAATAAATCTCTTAGAAAAATCTTCAAGATATTGATAATAGAAAAGCAAAAGCAAATAGAATCAACATTGCAAGATCATATATAAGCAACAGTGAATGAAAATTTTGCCAAGTTCTGAACAGTCCTAGTCAATATATTAAAATCGCCCTAGAAGACCTAATACACTCTCTTGATCTATTCATATTATATGATGAAATACAACTGCAGGATGACCTATATGTTCTAATCGAATTAATCATCACACACTACAGACAACTCTTATCAACAAAAGAATTTACTCTTGATGAATCATAGAAATCAAAATATCTCCTCAGAGAAAACATTCAAAACAATATATATAATAGCCTATTATCAAATATTTCTTTCTCAGAAATGAAAACTGCCATATTATCCTTTCCTAACGATAAAGCACCTGAAGCAAGTAAAATTCTTTATGAAACTTAAAAACATATTAGAACTAAAGTTCACAAAGCTCTACTTAAGATCTTCAATGACATATTAAGAACAGGAAATTCACCAAAAGCCTAGAAGCAATCAATTATTACCCTCCTATCCAAAAAGCTGGTTTAGTATCATAATCTATCCAATATCAGACCAATAGTCTTACTGGAAACAGGCTGTAAAGTGTTCACCAAAATCCTCAACACAAGACTAGCAACTATTCTCAATGAAAACTATATCTTATCCTTATCCAATTATGTAGGAACAAAGGACTAGAGCACAATGAAACCTATAACTATAATCAGATCATCAATAAATACTTGCGCATCTCTCATTTAAAAATACTAGCTAGCCTCCTTTGATATTTCAAAAGCTTATGACTCAGTAAACCTCAATAGCCTAGAAACAGCCATAAAAAAGATCAAGATCCCATAAAACTTTATTAGAATCATTACAAATCTGCTTCAAAACTGATCTTTAAGGTTATCTCATATTACAATATCATCTACCCAGTAATAGTATCTCAAGATCTGGACCAGGGTAAAATGATTGTCCCACTTCTGTGAATAATATTCTATAATCCAGTAATAACCAGAATCCAAAGCACCTTAAAGAAGAATGATAAAGTTTTTGCATATATAGATGATGTGGTCATACTTACTAAAAAAATCGAAGATTTACAAGCTACTACTGATACCTTCACCTCCTTCTTGAAACTAAATCACATAACTTGCAACAAATCAAAGACCAAACTTATAATAAATAACTCAAGGAAAAGTGATGAGAAGAAGAAAAAACTAAAAGTAGAGGATACACTTATATCACCAAGAGCTCTTGATTATGGCATTAGATACCTGGGAGTATATCTCAGTAACAAATCTCTAGAGAAAGTTATGTATAAAAACTTGACAGTCAAAATCAACAATTTCACGAAATGTATATCAAAGCAAAGAACCTGAAATGGGTCTATAACCAAACAAGTAACACAGTGGGTTATACCTGCTCAGCTTGAATTTGCCTTATAGGTTACGCCTACTAGGGAAAGTGAGATACAAAAATTACAGGCCATGTATAACAAGTCAATAAAAAGCAAGCTTGGTGTAGAGAGAACCCTATCCAACAAAGCACTTCTGTCACTACTGGGCCTGAATATAGTTTCACTTGAAGACCGAAGAAAACAAACTCTAACCAAACTGCTAGTCTCTGCTCTAAATAGCAACAAAACATTACTTGTGATAAAACAAGAAGTTACAGCAATCCAAGCTAGCACAGTCATATAGGCATGTCCCTATGCCAACCTTATTATTTCAAACAATTATGGCTAGTAGAAGTATCCATAATAGCCCTGAAATATTGCATAAAGGTTTACCCTCACCCATGTCCTTTTAACATGAAAGAAAGTGACATGTCAATTGGATTGCACTTTACATTAGACAAAACAATAGCACTAAACTTATCAAGACAAAGCATCAGAAATATAAAGCACCTTCTCAAATACAAAAGCAATGAACACAACACATGGGATGAACTCCAGACTAAGCTAGGAAAGGTTAACCGAGGATTAATACCTAGATAGTTCAAAATGAATGTAACACTTCCTCTAAATGTAAAGGGCGATACCTTACTCTTTCTCAACCCATCACCAATCCTATGGGTATTCTTAGAAAGATCATGACTCAAAATCTTAAAGACGAGAAAAAATGCTAGGAGAGGTAAAACCATTATAGGCAAATATCTTGTTCTCTCCAGGCTACATAACAAGCTAATCACCTGTCCATGCACCACACAATCTTGCTTGATTTCAACTACAATAACTGCTGCCAAATCCTTATGGCTTAAAAAAATAAAGAATGGCCTTATACTTTTAAATAGTGTCAATGAAATTATGGAGCAAATCTCACCAGTCTCAACTCTCAAGCCCTATATATAAATAAATTCCTCTACATCCATCGACCAAGCAATAACTTCACAACACTTCCATATTATTCAGACTACAAATGGATATCTAACAATGGACAAGGACTCAAGTGTCCTGTACGAGAACAAATTTCGATTATATAACAAATTTTGGGCTTTATTAATAATAAAGCTAAACAAGATTAATCACCACTCTACCATCGAATGTCAATTAACAAATGTGCCAAATTTGACCTTACTCACCTACTCAAATAGAAAAGTTAGAATTCTCTACAGCACTTACATAGATGAGCTAAAAATATTACAAAAAATCAAATCCTTAAATATCCAATTCAACAAAATAGAGAGTAGCAAA
>CAJVPT010000049.1:0-50230 GCA_910592055.1 Acaulospora colombiana
TATCAATTGGTTTTATTGTTTCGCTAAGCATAGAAATAGTTTATAAAATTGCTTTGTAAACAAGAGTACATGTAACGCATATAATCAATAAAATGGGCAACGTTGTGTGTTTTTTAAAAAAAAAAAATAAAATAAAATAAAGAAATAACACATATTAATTTAGCTCATCACAAGCAGTAAACAAGTAACATACAGTATATATAGATAAACAAGACTGGTATACAAAATCAAAACATGTGAATAAACAACATATTGGCAAGAATTATTGAATTACATAATCCAATATAGTTCTTTATTTATAGATCACCATATAGAAAAACAACAAAATATCAAACCAATCTAATATATATAATAGTTTATTTATCTTATATGACAATATGACTCAAAAAAAGTAAATCATCATTAGAATTCTAGAAATATATGAGAATGAAATACTAAGAGTATTAGGATTGTTGCTACTAGTCATCTTTAACAAAAACTATGGAAGACAAAAATGCTTCAATATAAGCTAAAACATAAGATAGGAAATCAACCATATATTTCAATAGAAGTAATCTATATAGTCTCAATATTAAATAACATTTTTTTTTTTTGGTCATATACAACTTTGCCTATTTTATTGATTATATGTATTACATATACTCTTGTTTACAAAGCAATTTTGCAGACTGTTTCTATGTGTAGTGAAACAAAAAACCAATTAATACAGTTTTACTAAATAGTATTATACCTATTGTGGCTTGTTGTCCTCTGGAAGAGGTATTAACATATCTAGGTGCCATTAGTGTATGTAGTTAAAGATGTCATAGATTGTTGTCAGATCTTGGACGATGGTTTCCAATATTTTCACAGAGATTTCTAGGTGATGTAGATAGTGAGTTGTGGAAGTTCTTTCTTTTAAATTTTTTTTTTTCATTTTGTCTTTTCTTACAATGTCTTGTACTTTTTACCAAAGTTGTAACCAGCTGTATTTATTGATACATATATTGTATATAATGAATTGAATATTATTAATATAGCTTCTCATAACTTTGATTATTTTCCCTGGGGCCAGTAACTTGCTAAAAACTTCCATGACTTTTTTGCTGATAGCTCTTTTTAGGAGCAGGTCCTATAGATTGGCTTTTTGAATATGTTTGGTTACCTCTACTTTGACTATATGTGGGCTTTTTTTTTCTATTCTTGCTGTTATTTCACAGTATATAGTTGATATGATTATATCATTGATCTCGATTCTGTGATGTGGATATCGAAAGACTGGATGTTGTCTTCTATTACAGTACATGCAAAACATTGAGTTGACATGTTCACTCACCTGCCAAAAGTATCCAATCACATGTCGATCATCGTGATTTTTAAAATTCAAAGTTAATTTTGTTTTTATTATTATTAAAGAATTTACTAAATAACTTTTAATAAAATTTATACTAATATGTTCATAAAAGTCTGAATTTTTTATTAATACTATTAATATTTTGTTGGATTTTCATTATTATCTATTACAGCTCAAATTCTTCTTGACATACTTTCTACTAAATTTTCTAATTCAATTTGATTCCATTCTTCTTTTAAAATAATCTTTAATTATATAAGATTTTTTGGATAGGAATTATGTTTATGAACTCTTTTTTCTAAAATATCCCATAAATGTTCAATTGAATTAAGATCTGGTGATTGTATAGGCCAAGAAATATTTGTTATCAAATTATTTTCTATACATAGTTCTGAAATGGTCTATTATAAGGAGACCAATTTCCATCGATGTGGGTTGTGAGGTATTGAAAGTACTATCAGTTGTTATGTAAAAGCTTCTCTCCTCCTCACAGTTGTTGTATGTGTCTTTGTTTTTTTGTTTGGCTACCTTAGTAAATTTAATTATTTTTTGTATTCTACAAATAGTAGCAGGTGTGGTATTGATTTGTATTGATTCCAACCTGTTATTGAGTTCTGCAATTCATCCCTTGATACTGGTGAGTGATACCTGTAGCCTCAGTTTCCTTTTTTTGCTATTTTCCTATGTTGATATTGATGTTAATGTAACTGGCATACTTATGGTCTTGTCTTGCGAAACTTAGAAACAGTACATGTTTGGTCTATTATCAATGTTCTCATTCTGGTCATAGCCTGGACATTTATTTATTGGGAACCTATTAGTCATTATATAGTGTCGAAGTTTGATAGTGTTGTCATAGAAACTAATTCTTTTGTCCAGAGTGATGATGTTTTTGGTTTTTGTGATATACCAGAATGATTGTAGGCCTGGGTTATTGAAGATTCTTGTGTAAAGAATCTTATCTGTACCTCTGGGTTGATAGTATTGAACTTGGAATAGTTATTTATGAAGTGTTGGATAGCTATTTTGATCTCTTGGAACTATAATGGTTCTTTTTATTTATTGATTTTATTATATAGAGCTCCTACTTGATGCCATTTGAGGGTTTTGATATGATAGATATTGAGTAGTTGTTTCACTCTAATTATATTGTGTGCTCTCAGACCTTTCCTTATTCTGTTGTATATTGGAGAATCAGTGATATCTTCAATATATGTTAGGTTATGTGTATATAGGTTTGTTTCAGTATATTGATGTATTGTTATGTTTTGTGATTGTATCTCTCTAAGGAGGTCTTGCAAGAAGTTTGACTATATATTGTGAACTTTGAGACACAGTTTGAAGATGTTCAGTTTTTGCCATGCAGTTTATTGGAGTTGTTGTACACACAGTCTTAATATTTGCCCAGCTATATTGATACTATTATAGAGCTCTTATATGTTACTACAGTTTTTTTACATTTGACAGGTGTGTATTTTTATAATGTTATATAAGATGCTAAGATGAAGTATAGCCTTGAGGTGAAAGATACCAGCTGAACTCTTTTTCTGAAGTTAGTTCTGATTTTTCTATCAATCTAATTGATTTTGAGTACTGATAGTATAAGATCTGTTAATAGATATTTAATAGATGAGAAGATGACATTATTGATAATATATGCATGCATCTTGTCTGTGATACTTTTTCAGGTAAAGCTTTGCTAATTCTAATGCTTTTTTCTTGATGAGCTTGAGCTGAAATTTTTTTCCTTTATTACATTTGTACCAGACTCCAAGCACTCTGATGGCCTGTGTTTTTGATATTGGTACAATAGTATAGTTTTGGAAGAAGAGGTCTTCTTGTAATATATTTAATATTAGCAATTCAAATTTGGCTGGGTTAACTATGATTCTGTTGAGATAATATAATGTTAAGCACATTCTTGTAATTTCTTTAAACAGTTCTCTGTTTTGAGTGATTATAGTGATGTCATTCATGTAAACAGTAATTGAGATGTTGATTTTTGTTGAGCTTCTGTTATCAAGGTTGGGTTTTTGGCTTTCTATATGATGCCCTTTCATATTACTGATTGTGGTGATTAGGGGGTCATAATATATTTGCTATAGTAGGGGAGATATTGTATCATTCTAGTTAATGCCTTCCTTCACTCTGTATAGTTTCATGAGTCCAAAATAGGTTATGACTTTGTTAGATCTATCTGCGAAGCAGTCTGTGATAATATTGATGAGCTTATTGAAAATCTTGATGCACTGTAGTGCAGTCACCAGTTTTTATGTATTAATGAAATCATAGACCTTGCTTACATTCTGAAAGAGTATATAACATGGTTTGTTTCTTTCTCTTGCATTTTCCAGTATCTGGTTTATAATTGTTATTGGTTTGCATATGTTGTTTCCAGAAAAATATCCCAGTTGTTTTCTGATAGAATTGAATTAGTGCTGAGAATTTTTGTCAGTCTATTATTAATGATTTTTGTAAATATCTTTTTTATGGATTTGAGAAGTATGATTGGTCTTGTGATATTGATGTTATGGTGCCATTTTTTAAGTTTTGGGATTGGATAAATGGTACCTTATTTCTATTCTTTCAATAGCTTTTCACTAGTTAGAATATAATTGAACATGATTATTAAGTATTTGATTATTGATATGTTGTTGTATTTGAATACAATATATAAAATACTTAATGGTCCAGGAGCTGATTTTTTGTTGGTACTGGTGATGACTTCTTTAATCTTTGCTATGGTAATGGGTGTCATTGTAGATTCATATTATTCAGATTTGATCTTACTAATAGATTGGTATGCTTGTTGTTATATAGTACCTTTGAGTTCATATGTATATCTGTGTTGTATCCATATCTGGAAGTGTTTTCTAACTTGTTTTTTTATCTCTATCAGATTATGCACAAGTATTTTTTCAGATCCTACTTCTTTAATTAACTTGATTGTGACTATGCTTCTTTTAGGATTGTCTAGCACTGATCTGATTATCTATTTTTTGTCTGTATCATACTATTGGTTTCTTCTTTTACATACAATAATAATAATGTCTCTATTTTTTTTTCTGATTTCTATTTTCCTTGCAACCATTTCTGCCTTGATTAAGGTATCTATTTCTTTGATAGCTTCTTCTTTTATATTGTCTGATGACCATATTTGTATGCGAACTTTGTCTTTGATAGTGTTATATAGTATTTTTATTTTTTTTTGTATCTCTTTTTTGTTGAGGTTTGTATTGTATAAGAATTTGTTTGTGGTATTGATTCAGTTGCATGAGAAGAATGGATCTTGTGGTACTCTGGTGCTTGAATTTGTTTCTCTATTTTTTATGGTATCTTTGAATGTATTTTTTAGCTGTATTGTTGATGGTATGTCTAAGTCTGTTCTATTGTTTATTCACATCTGTTTGATTGTTTTCAATAGTATCTACAATGTTGGTTATGTTTATATCTACCTCACTTGTGAAAGATTCCTATTGTTCTTGTGTAGCCTGTTCCCATAGTAACCTTGAGTTAGAGTTAGAACATAATTGATGTTTGTTTTTTGATTCTATTTGTCAGCTCTCAATGTATATGATTTGAGCATTATGGTCTGTTGATATGTCTATCTGATCAGAGATATAGATATCTATTGTATACCATATCATATGAGAGCTTGTCCAGATCATATCTATTCTGTTTGCAGATATGTTGCAATGTGTTTGTTGAGTGCATGCTATATGAACTCTCTACCTTGGGGATTGTGGTGTCTATATGAATCAACCATATCTAGTTCATTTAATCATTGGTAAAAGCAATTTGTTTAGTTTTTATATATCTTCTTGATTATACTTATTTGATCTTGTTTATAGGAGTAGCTGCAGTTAAAATCACCTCCTATAATAATGTGCCAATTGTTGTGGTTTTGTTGCTTGACTTACTTAATAATTTGTTTCTACATTTCTTTCTTGAGTTTTCCTATACTAATAGGTATATATGTTTCTATAATTCTGTAGAAGGTCTTGTTGAGTAATGTGATGTTAATACATATGGCTTTAAACTGAAACCTTTCTCTTAAATTATTCTATCTGAAAGAGATTTTCTAATGGCAATGCTAATCCCCACTCCAATGAATCTGTCTCCTATCTACCATGTATCACGTATTGGTGTTTTCTAGATTTTTGTCTCCTGATCTGTTCCATTGGTTTCTGTTGAGATGATGATATTCCAATTGTTGAATTGCCATGTTGTGAACCAGGTTTCTCTTTTTAATTGGTCATTGAGACCCCTGAAATTGAGTGTAACTATGGTTTAGTATAGTTGGCTGGTGTCTTTGTTTCTTGTATTATGTTGTATTTCCAGAGTGCAATATTCATACTATGTTTATTCTGGGTCACTGAGTTTATTCATGCTTGTTGACTTGTGAGAGCTCAGTTAGCTGTTGTCTGTTGCTTGTTCTTTTGATATTGAATTGTAATATGTGTGATTATTCTAAGATGTAATCATATCAAAAGTGTTCTTTGATTATTTGTTATAGTTGTTTATATCTTGTTATAGATATAAAGATTAATAAAGGAATTCTTTTGGTATGGGAATATTGCTTGTCATATTACTTATGTTTAATGTTTGGTGAGGGGAGGAGGGTGATTTGTACCTGTCAGAATCATGTTAGTGATTGTGGAGATGAGAGCATTCATAATTTAATCCATGTTGTGATAAAGGTATATAACTATTGTTGTTATTGTTGTAGAAATCATACAGAGCTTGCTTGATTGTCTTGAGTTCATGTTAAATTTTGGCCAGCATGTTTGCTATGCTCTGAATATCATCATGTTAGGTATTTGATGATTGTTGTCAGGAGGTTTTGCTTTTTACTGCTGATGCACATGATCCTGAAATAGTGTAGTCTTTCTTGATGGTGGGTTCATTAATTTGCAGATAGGTACTGAATTTTCTGATCTAAAGTGTTAATACAACTTTCTAAATTTGTTTACTTGTTCACAATTGAAGTCTTTTTACGGTTTCCTTCTCTCTTTGATGATGAAGTTTGCTATCAGGTGTTGTGGATTGTCACAGATGGTACAGAGCTTGTGTCAATCAGTTTGTATTTGAGGACTGTTTCTTCTAGTGTAAAAGCTTTGATAAGTGCTTGCTAAAGTGTATTTTTATCCCCAAAGTTAAGGACTGCATATTTTCTAGATTTGTATAATAAGAGTAGAGGAATGTAGTAAGTTTTGGCTCCTGTTTCTTGACAGATAAGTTTGAGGTTAAAAGCATTTATATTAGATGGAAGGTTTGTAAATTTGAGGGAATGATTTTTCCAGTTTTTTATTTGTTCGAGATCCCATTCTACATTGAAGATTCTTATCAAGTGTGCTTTGATTAGTGTATTCTATTGGTCCAGGAGTTTGAGTTTGTCTTCTCTATTGGTGAATGGGATTGTCGTGGATTGCCACATGTTTCTAGTTGTTATCTTTATGTTATTAATCTGCCCAAATTTGGCAAAAGTTTGTTGTACGTCTATGAGCCTTGTGTTCAGGAGAATATCCCAAACTCAGATGCTGCATTCCTTATTGAATCTATATATAGTTTTTTCTATGTGTTTGGTAAGTAAGGTTACTTGCATCATCTGCTACTTGTTAATATCTGAATATGATAATAATGTAATCTTCATCTTCATGGCATTCATTTTGGATTAAGAGAAGGCCTTCTGGGGAGTTCAGGGTTTTCATAAGATGGAATATCTTCCTATGAGTTGTTTCACCAGGGATTAGTAAAGCTTTTACTCTGAGCTTGATTCTTTCATATCCAAATTTGAGTCTGGAGTTGAAGGGTAATCTGGATTGTGGTCTTGAACTGGGCATGTACATCAATCGTTTTTTGTTTTTTCCTTTGCTATTATCAGCAATTTGTTAGTCGTTCTCTGTTTTTGAAGGTTCCTCATTGAGATTCATGTTGATATTGGAGTCATCTAATTATGCTGTGTATTGTACCAGGGATTTTACGTTGGTGTCTATATATTCTGTAACTGCTGGTATTTAGGGTTGCTCTTATTCAACTTGCTTGCTCTATGAGCTGAAACTGCTATTGTTGTTTTTGTTACTATTTGTTACTGTCACGATGTTGTTTGTGTGGTTCTGTTCTGGAGCAGGAAAATTTTTGGAAAGAGAGAATTGTTTCTTGTTTTTACTTTTGCTCTAAGTTGTTGTTATGTGTTTCTTTTCGAATATCTGTTTCTTGTTTTTTTCGATGAGGGTGATTTTTTTCTTGGATATCTTGTCTATATTGTAGTTCAGCCTGCTAACAGTGTATTGTTATCTCTTGGGTCCCTCCATGTCTTGTTTTTCTTTAGTGTTTTATTATCTAGGTTTTGCTGTACCATAGGTAAATGTGAAAAGTTTTTGTTAATTAAATTGTCAATATTAAATAATATCATTGTACTCTATTAAATATAAATCCTTTTTTTTTTTTTGACAGAAGAACATATATTAAAAAAATATATTATCACTTTGTGAAAAAAGGGACAAGGCAAGAAACAAGATCTAGAAGTTCTTATACTTGAAGAAAATATATATAACATATTAACAATCAAGACAGAAAATTATATCTTGAGTTACAATGTAAAAGAAATCATGAAAACAGATAATATTTTAATAGATATTTAATCAACTTCTATAGAAACTGAAGAAATCAACCCTATTAAAGAAGTTGAAATAGAAGACTGAACCATAGCAAAACAGACAGAAGCAGAAATAATCAAAGAAATAGTTCAAAAAATCTTTATTACAGAAAATGTCTCTTATAATATATGAAATTTGATACAAGGTTCTATAGTTAATCCCTACTTTATCAAACAAATAAGTACAATTAAATTGTAAGTTTTTCAAGTGACTCTACCAGGAAATAACAAAAAGGAAGGAATTAAAATCTCAAGAAAACTTTAAGTATATTCAAATGCTAAATCTCTTCAAAACCAAATTTATAATAGCAACCATTGAATTACTTTTGATATTAATGAAAAAGAGGATACAGTACAATATTTAGAATCAATTAATTAAAAAGAAGAGAAAATTTCTTTATCAAGAAAATAAATTAAAATAGGAGTATACATCTAGCCTTTTAAAGATATATTCTAAATAAAAGTTTTAAGTCAAAAAACTTTCCTTTAACAAAAAACAAATCAAAATATATTTCATTGGTAAATAAAGAATACAAATGTAATAAACATCTAAGTGGAAATACGATAGAAAAATATGAGGAAATAATTAATATTTATGAATGTCATATGGCTTTTCATCAAAAAAGATTCAGAATCTATCTTTTTATATATCATAAGCATATCAAATTGGAACAACACTGATTACTCAAAATTAAATCCAATCATGTAAGATCAATAATAATCCAGAAAAAACTAAATGATCAAGAAGTAATTTAGATACTTAAAAAAAAAGAAGTATTACTTCTTAAGACTATATGGAATTAGTGAAAATCTATAGAACTGATATTCAAATCACTTAGTCAAACAAAAGTAAAAGTTTCTATATATCAAGAAATAAAATTACTTTAGTATCAAAAAATTATGTAGTAATCTACTTTGAAAATAAGAAAGACTTGAAAGAGGCACTTCAACAACAAATCAAGATTGAGAATCAAAGCTTAGTAAGAAGTGCAAAAAACTATTATTAGCATCAATATAAAATGTCTGTCAATCAAACAATTTATATAACTCAGACAATCCAGATAATACTACTAAAAAAGAAGAAAATCAAAGATATAATGGTCATAGAAAGGAAATAAATAACTATACTGAAATGGAATATCAAAGTATGGCAACAATAAATGTTCAAAATAATAAAAACCACGATATAAGAACTAATAGATATACTTAAAAACCAGATTTATTAGCTACTGGTAGTAACTGGAAACTTTTTAAAAAAAGAAAAGGCCATACTTCATATAAAGAGATACAAAATTAAGGGAAAAAAAAACACAGTAACACTAATACTAGGCAACAAGAGAAATAAATAACAAGACATAAGACTAGAAGCTTCAGATCTAATTCAAACCAGAAATCTAAAGTATCTCAATTATGTAAATTAATTGAAAAACTAGACAAAAGAATAAATAAACTTGAAAAAGGTTCACTCAGATAAAGAGCCAATTGCTCCTAAAAGAAGTACCAGTTCAATTATTGAAGGATAAGAAATATCTGCCTACTATTCCTAATATCCAAACAGAGAACAAGGGCAAAGTATAACAGGAGAAGTAGAATAGCATTGGGGATTAACAATATGATCAAGATCTTGAGGCTTTTCTCAAAATAGAAAAAACTAAATTCATAAAAGAAAAAAATAGTAAAATACAACTAAAAAAAAAACTAAAAAATGCAAATATTTGAAAAAAAGTAATAAGAATAGAAATACACAATGTTAAAGATATTATTGATAAAACAAAACAATATAACCTTATAGAAGAAATATTAGAACAAGGCATTGGAATTATGGATCTATATAAAATAAAGCTAACCAAAGCAAATGTGAAATAGCTTTTTAAAATCAAATAATGTATAAGTACTTTTATAGTATCAACAAAGATACTTTCTATGAAGCTGGAGTTAGTATATTGGTAAGAAAGGATCTGAAAAAAAAATAGTGTTGGTAGAAGAGACAGAAAAATACATGATAGTAGTTAACATGCTTATAAGAAGAAACAAGATTTGTATTATCCAGATTTATATTCCTTTAGACAAACAATTAAGTAAAAAGGTACAAGAGAAAGTATAAATTTATCAAAGAAAAGTATAGATAGAACTTTTATATAATAATTATAAAAGACTTCAATGCTACATATAACTCTATAAAAGATAGAGCATCAACTTTTAGAGCAATATTAAACTATTTTGATATTCAGAGATCCAACTATTCAATTTTCTAGATAAATTGACTTTCATAGATATGTAAGTAGTATGGGAAGGAAAGAACAAAACTCCAACAATATGAGATATCACTAGTGTAGCCAGATAAAATATTCATAGCTATTACAGAGTCTCACAAAATTTTCATTATTATGGTTTGAAAATTAAAGTAGGGAAGAAATTACAAGTAGTGACTATACAATGTTACTAATAATACTACTGTATATAATAATAATTTGTTTAAAAAAAAGCCATCAACAAATTAGCTATAAAGAATAAAAGAAAATTGATATTAAAAAAATCAATAATAGAACAATAGTAGACATTCAGAAAAAGTATAAACTATAAGCTTAGAATAATACTAAATCCTTTTTTAGAAGAAGAGTCAAAAGAGTGTAGAAGAGAAATTCATACAAATATAACATGGAAGGTATTCGAAGAACAAATATATAAGATAGCACACAACAAGCTTGCAAGTAAGAAGATATCTATAGTATAATAAAAATATTACAAGTATAGTTCAAAATATATCAAATACAAATGAGCTCTTTAACTAAAAATACTTTTTAAGAAAGCATAAACCTCAAAGAATTAAGCAAGCTATAGGTCTTTAGTGAAGTGATAAAACACAATAATACACATAATAATAAAAATATAGATCAAGAAAATAAAAAAAAACAAAAAAAAAGAATTATATATAAATTATTAAAAAATAACTTGCTATAATAAATAATAGTTTAGGTTTTAAACTATAAATAAAACTTGAAATAATCTATAATAATAATTTATAAATAATAATTTTATTAATTTAAGATTAATCTAAATTAACAAAAAAGTAAAGTATTATTTTTTAAATTGTATTTGAAGAATTAATTTTTTTATAATAGATAAATTAAAATATAAAAGTCACAATATTTTATAAATATTCAATGATATATACTATATTGATCTGATTATAGGTTAAAAAAATTGTATATATTTTTTACTATAATAAGTAATCTTTATATATTTTTATTTTCTATTATTTTTAGAATATTATTTTTATTATTTAATAATACATATTTTATTTTTTTTATATCTTTTATAATTTTTATTTTAAATATAAATTTTTTATAATCTATATTAATAAAAGTATTAAAGATAGAAATATAAAATTATATATATATTTATATATTTTTTAACAACTTTTTGTCAAACTAGTTATGTATACTTTATTAAACAATGGTAAGCTATACATTATATATATATATTTTTTTTTAAACTAGCGAAGCCTTGTCATTGAGTTTTTATTTATTCATTAATACAGGCTTATGTACACAAATTTAATTGTGAGTCTATATATTTATGAAAAGAAAAAAACACTATGACTCAGTATTCCATTACTAGAAACCCTATGACTTGCTGCAGTCCACCTTGGTGGGCACTAGCGTGTCAAGACTTCACTAGCACTAATATTGATTAAAAAGAAAAAGAAAAGAAAGTAACTGTTGTTTAAGGTATTTTCTGTTATAATATTTGTTAGTTCTATATATAGATTCTCAAACCTGTCCTTAATATGTTTCCCAAGATCTATTTGACTTTGTTCGGGCTCTGGGTCTGACTCAAAGAATTTGATGGTCTATGTTGTTGGTGAGTCTAGACTCTGTGGTGTATTCTGCCAATTGACTGTGTTATGTTTGGTCTACCCCTTCTTGTGCTTGAGTTTTTCCCCAATATTTTGGCTTTTTTCCCAATTGATTGTGATGTCACATTTGAGTTTTTATGCTTCTCGCTTAGCTTGCCAGAATTTGTGTGTTGCTTCTCTGATTGCATCTAGTGCTCTGGTTCTGTCTTTTGTTATAGATTCTGCTACTTGGATTATACCCTGTGTTATGACTCCCCTGATAATATCCTTCCATTCAACTTGATGCCATGCTTGAATGTCTTTATTGTATTCCTGTGTTATTGATATTCTTTTCCATTTGTTTTGAATTGGTTCTGTCTGTTTACCTTTTGCTCTTGTTGTACTTTTCTCTGTCAGAGCTTGGATATACTCTTCCTGAAGTCTTGTTTGTATTGTATCACATTGGAAAAGGTGATTATTTATTTCTTTGTACTGTTTGCAAATTTTGTATTTGTCATTTGTGTAGATGTCAGGACATCTTTCATTTAATTTGTCCATGGTAGGTAGTTCTCCTATCCATATTTTGATTCCGAAAGATTGATCTGTGTGATCTTCCATGTTGGTTATTGTTGCTGTGATTTTGGTTGGTATTAGAAGCTCAAGTATCAAGGGCCAGTAGATTTTTCTGAATTTCTTTTGATTCAGTTAGTCCTGATTTCTACAGTGTTTGCCATTTGCTTGCCTACTTGTTTTTGAGGATCTGTTTTGTTAGGGGTTTTGTTGTGATATCATATTGTTTTTGGTTCTATCTAGTGAGAATATTTACTGTTATAACCATTCGTGTATTAACTGTTATGGTATGCTTGGATTTGTCCGTGATGTTTGTAGATACTAGCCTGTCTGCCTTTTCATTGCCTAGTATACCTGAGTGGCTTTTAACTTTTATCCAGTTGACTATCAGTCTTTTGGTATGAATGAGATCTATGATAATGCTACTGCGGATTTGATTGGTCTAGTTTGTTTTCCTGTGGTGTCTTTTCTGTATTGGAGATCTTCTTAGCATGTTAATTGCTACCTGGCTGTCTGTAGTAATGGTGATAGTTTTGTTTATGCTAATGGTGCTAACTGCTAACAAGATGGCTATTAGTTCTGCCCTTGTGGATAAGGGAGTACTGTGTGTTTTTGCCTAAAATTTCGCTATTTGTTCTTCTTCTTTCGTGGTTATAATCCAGTCTAGCCCCATTCTACTTCTTTTGAGTATCTTGTAAAGGAGCCATCTGTATATATCTTTAGTTCATTGAGTTTGCCTATTTTTTTTGCTATGGCTGAAAGTTGATCTGTGAGTTTTTGATATCCAGTTAGTCTACTGTATATCAAGTATATGGTTTCAGAGAGTGGATTTATTTGAATCTGTGATGTCATCTCTCTAGAAGTTGTTGATACTGTTTCCCTTTCTTTCAGTACTTTCATGATTCCTTTGGAAGTAGAGCGTAACCTATTCAGTGTATCCTGTTGTCTCATTGTTTAGTCTTGAGTAGGAGTAGCTGGTTTGAAGCTTTGGTCTATTATTATATTAACTGTTCTTGTCCTAATCAGTTTTGCTATACATTGGCTTTGTTATTTGTATTAATTTCTCAATTGTTAATTATTTCTTCAGCATCCTTTACATTTGAAGAGTGGTGATATTAATGGGAGTTATATAAAGTGGTTGGCTATTATCCTGTTTGAGTCTGCCATCTTCCTTTTTCTGTATATTGCAATTTCACTATCTGATTCTGTAGCGATCCACTTTATGGTTGTTTGTGGTTGTGATAGAAGTATTGGGATGTTGTTGTGAAAGTTGTTATTGATGTTGTTGGATGGGGAATCTGCTATATTTGTGTATGAGTCCAGATTAAGGTCTATACATGTGATTTGTCGTAAATCTTGAAACCATCTTGGAGTTCTTCCTTGTCTTTCTTAGTTTGTTCTGAGTTACTGCCATGTAAGGGGTCTTGATAAGTCATTATTCATGAGCTGTTCCTTGAAGAGAATACCTCTTTTCCTTAGGGCTGGTTTGTTTTGGTCATACCAATCTCCCGATACTATCTCTTTGATAGCTGTTTTCTCTCCCTTGGGAGTGATGCATAGTGTTGTATGGTTTGTTGTTGCAAAGGTAATGCTCTGTACCTTGAGCATGTTGAGAATATCATTTGTAAGATTCTGTCGTTTTTTTGTTCAGAAGGGGTATTTGTCTTCTAGGATAGATGTATTTGACCAATACTGATTTTGGAGTTGTTGCAGTCTGATCCATGCTGTTTTGCTACAGATGTCAAATTCGTTTATTCTTTTGGACCAATTATTCCCATGTAGCAAGACCTGTCTATCCCACAGATTGAAAAGTTTATATCCAAAGTCTGCATAAATGATGGCATTGGAGACTGTTCTGGGCATATTGATTTTGTATTTGAAAGTTTGAATTATTTTGCTATTTAGTCGGTTACATTCTTGTTCAGAAAGGGCCATATCATTGAAAAGGTATTCGATTGCTGGATATAGGACCTGATTTATTATGTAGCGTACCTACTTGTCTGTGATTTTCTTCCATTTAATAAGGTTCATTGTATTATTGATCTTTTCCTGGATGAGTTGTTTTTGATGTTGTTTTTTCCTGTCTTCTGATACCCAGACTCCCAGTATATGTACTGTTTTATTTTTCCTTAAGGATGTGACTTTGGTTCCAGCTAGGGTGACTCCTTGTGCCTGGTCTTCCTTGCTTGCATTGATACATATCAGTGAGGATTTGTCACCATTCGCCTGTATATCATTAATGTGAAGAAATTCTGATACTGTATCGAGGATACTTTGCATATTTGATCAGTTTGAAGTATACCAGGTGGTATCTTCTATGTATGCTGTTGCTGAAACCATTTGAGATCTAGTATGTTGAGGTGTCCTGAGATTGTTGTCTGTTATGAGGTTGGCGCTCCATGTCACCTCCATTTTGTATCCCATTTTTTTGTCTTCAATTTCCTGTATTAAGGAGTCATAGAAGATTTGCCATAACAGTGGAGATATAGTATTACCTTGGTCAATCCCATCCTGGACTTTGTATTCCTTTGTGTATTCATATGCTGTGATGACTCTACTGTATCTATCTATTAGAGTGTCCTCTATTATACTTATTATTTCTTCTGGAAGCTTAATGTACTTTTTTGCCAGTATCATCATGTCTTTGTTGATTGAGTCATATGCTTTGCTTATATCTTGGCTGAATATCCATATCTCTTTCCCTGCTTCTCTGGCTTCTTCTGAAAGATTGTTCATTATGTATATTGATTGTTGTGTACTGCTATCTGGAAGTCCTGTCCAGTTACTTTCTGATGTTATGTAATGTTGGTTCAGCGTTGCTGCTATTCTATTGTTGAGAATGGATATAAAAACTTTTCTTGTTGTTTTTAGTAGGGTAATCAGTTGTGTAATGTTGATGTCTTCCATCCAATCTTTAGGTTTTGGAATGGGATAGATTTCTCCTTGTTTTTATTCCTTAGAGACCTTCCCTGTTTCCAAGATCTGATTATAGATTGTTTCTAGAAGTAGAATTCCCTTGGGACCGAGATTTTTTAGTAGTATATATGATATCTTTGTGGGTCCTGGTGCACTGTGCCTGTTTTTAACCTTGATTGCTTCTTTGATTTCTTGAGTCTTGATCTTGTCTATGCACTGGTTGTACCAGTCTGAGTTAATGTGTTTGATTGGTGTATATCTGTTGATCCAGTTGGAGTAGCTTTGTAAGTTTGTAGTTTTCCGACGCCGTGTCCATTTCTCGAAGTGGTTCCTGACTTTGACCTTGATTTTATTTGGATCTGTGATAATTGTGATCTCTTTTGCTATAGTGTGTTCTACTAGTCGGCTTGTATCTATTCTCTTTTGTGACCTATCTAGTATGCTGTCTATTATTTTCTTGAGTTGATCTTGTAGGAGTTTGAAGTGCTTTTTGATTCTGTCATTAATTATATTTGCTTTTTCTTTTCTGATCTCTTGTTGGGCTATCCTGTTTTCTGTCTTCCACAGTTCCTGTAGTTCCTTAAACCACTGGTACTGTTGGATTCTGTTGGAGTTGTTGTATTGGTAGGTCGGTGGGTTATCGATTCTTTCTTCCTTTTTATTGATGGTATCTACCATTCCTGCTATTGTTTTTTTCATTTCCCTATCTGGTATTTCATTGTTTAAATATCTTTTATATATTTTATAAGTTTTCCCCATTAGGAGTGGAATTTTCATCGCATCCCTATATCTGGATTTGTGGATTGTCTTGATGTTCCTACTCTTTCTTTGTTTTCTAAGTTGTTTCTTGCTCACCTCTAGGATTATATTTTTGGAATTGGTTCCAAAGATCTTCTAGAGAGAGATGCCTGCGTGATAGGGTCTTTGTAGTCTTTTTCTTTACCAACTCCTTGAAATCATTCCATTGTTTGTTGGATGAGTTCTCATAGTCGATTTGCTTTGTGTTGTTATTTTTCTTATTTGTGACTTTGTTCCAGTATTGGTGTGGAATGCTGATAGTGATTGTAACCATCTTATGGTCTGTAGCTATAGTTGTGATCAGAGATGTGTGTGATATGCTGATGATATGTTGGGCCAATGGACTTGATACCCATATGTAGTCCAGTCTGCTGCCATATGCACTTTTGCTCCTGCTGTATATGTAACTTCTTGTATATGGGTTTAAGTATCAGTATGTGTCGATAAAGTCGAGAGTGATGAGTGTGTTGATTATCTTTCTATTGTGGATATCTGACTTCCTTTTGTTTGTGGTTCTGTCTAGTTTATTATCAGCTATTTTATTGAAGTCCCCTAGTACCATTATGAAAAAGTTTTTATTTGTTGCTTCTTGAATGATTTGCTCAAGCCATTTGATCAAATTCTGTTTATTTTTCCTTTATGTAGGGTTGACGAGGCAATATATCACAATTATACTGTACTTGATCTTTGCCTTAAAGGCTATGTCAATGTAGATGCCTCTGTTCTGCCAGGTTCCAGATTTGTATATGTGTGTTATCCATTCTTTTTTGATGATTATTCCAACTCTTGTACCTGTTTGGTATTTTATATTCCTTGTTATCCATATTGCATATTCATTTTCTTCCTTTGTTCATCTGTGATTATATGGTAATCATGTTTCTGTGATTCCTATCATATCATATTGTTCTTCTTTTGTGAAAGTTGTAAGTACAATTTGTTTGTTCTCTTCGTTGATGCCTCTGACATTTATTGTACAAATCTTCTATCTGTTTATTATGCTGTTGTCCATATTTAAAGTGTTCGCTAAGTTTGTTAGTTCTGTTTGGTGTTTAGGTATTGAATTAGATATGTTGTCAATTGATTCTTCTATCCCTATTGAGGTTTTTTCTGGTATTTGTTCTATCATTTTATTGTGATAAGTTAGGTCCTAATTAGCTTATCGGTTGTGAGAGTTTGAATAGGTTGATTGCTTCCTCTATCGTGGATCTCATTTTATTAAGTTGTTTTTGATATGCTTCTTATAATGCTCTGATGTCCTGATATTGATGTTTGATGTTGTTTCTATCATCATCTTGTCTGCTGGATTCTCTTTTAATTCTTCCATAAGTTCATTGATGCTTTCTGGATATCTGTTGGCACACTCCTGTTCTAGGGCATCTATTCTTTCGTCTAGATCCTTGAATAAGGCTTTTATTTCTTGGATTTCATTCTGCAGAGATAAAAGAAGTTCGTATAGATCTCTTTTCACAGGGTGGTTGCTGGTGTTGCCTCCATATTTAACAATGTTTGCATAGCTTCTAGAATTATTGAAATGGTTTGGGTCTCTGTATCTGTGGTTTGATGAAGTCATGGATCTAGTTTTTGGTGGTGTTCTTGTGTTGTTGAATCGGTTGGTGAATTGTCTGGGCAGTGTGATTTCTGATTTCTCTGGACATAGGGACCAGTTGTGTTCTGATGAGCTGCATGTGGAGCATAATTTGATTTCACGATTAATCCATTATGTCTGTGCTTCTCCGATCATAGGTGCAGTTGTCTTTGCTGCTTGAAGGTCTTCCTATGTCTCAAAAGTAAAGATGGTGAGTCTTTTAGCCTGATTGTTATTGTTCCGAAAGATGTAGCATAATTTTGCTTTTATGCTAGTAATGATTACTGCCAAGTCTGAGGCTGCTGTGTTGGAGGGTAGTTGAGTAAGTGTTGTGCTGAATCGCTCTCTTTCCTATTTGATTTCATGTGTTCTGTAAAAGGGAAAGATTCTGCAGGAGTGGTATCCACGTCTAATTGACCATTCCCAGTTGAGTTCCACGTAGTCTGACATGTTTGAAAGATGAGGTTAGCTGATTAAAAGGGGTCTGCTCTTTGCATGGTTATGTAATCAATACTGATTTAATTATAAAAGAACTCTGCTAGATCTTTTTTGATAAAATATTGTAAAATATCCCATACTCTGATGATACAGGACTTGCTCTTGTGTGATCCTGGATGGGCGATCCTTCTAAGTTTGACAAGTTCATTGTCTGTAATGTTGATTTCACATGCCTTGTGTAAGTCTTCCTGATTATCGAAAATGGTGGCGATCTTTGGGTAAACAGTTGGATATTCATAGTACACATGTTTCAGGGAGTGTAGCTTTGCCATTTTTTGCTTGATGAAATTAATTTTCTCATCCTATGATTTTCTTGGAACTAGGTCTGAATCGATGAAGGCTTTTCTTGATCACTTGGTTTGTGAATATTCCATGTCTTTGAGTGGCTCTTGCATGTTCTCTTGAAGCTCTTTTTCATAGCTGAATATTGCCTGTTCAGTAATATTTAGGAAGAAGTTCTGGGCAGATTGCATGGGAGAGTCAGGGTTGCTGATGGTGATGATGATAGTAGAGGATGATGGTCTTGTTTGCACCCTGGCCTTTGTCAGTTCTGTTATTTGAATTGTCACCTCAGTTTCTATAATGCAGTCTGGTATGAAGGTTGCTACCTTCTCCTTTCTTTTCTCCGCCACTCTTTATGGCATCTTCTTCTGGGTCGCTGTTCTTGTATCAAGTAGGGTGTGTCTAAGCTGAGCAGTAGGGGTTGATGCCTTGGGTTTCATAATTCTTCTATTGTTTCTTGTCATTCTGTTTTTATTGTAATCCAGTGTTGTTAGTTTGTTGGTGCTTCTGATTTCTCGTGAGGTGGCCATATTTTCCTTACTATGGCTACTTGGTAGCAGGGACAAGTTGATTTTTGTATAATTGCCTTATAAAGAAATTTTTAACAGTTTGGAATTTTTCAAGAAAGAGTTTTTTTTTTTGAAGCTATACATTATATACGTATTGCTAAAGCTAAATATTTAACTAATTTACTTGTCAAAGTCTTATATTTATCTAGAACTCTAAATACAACTTCAGGAGTAATTTATTGCTTTGTTAGTAGTTCAGGTAGAAACTTTTCTAACTTCTAACATTATTGCTCACAGGTCACTGCTGCAGATCACTACATGAGGTTTTGATAAGAATCAAAACCCAACCACTTCATTCCATATTTAATCCTATTTCTTATAATTTTTATAATGTTTTTGTTTTCACACATTCTCTCTTCTTCTCTTTGCCTTGTACTTTTGTGACCAAAATTATTTTGTAGGTTTTGCCTTTTTACTTTCTGGTCCTTCCGATATTTTTGCTCTTCTATCAATTCTTTGTTCTTGTTTCTATTTAATGATCTTTTCACATCTCACATTTCAGACTTGTTTCCAGATCTGGTTGCAAACTTTTTTTTGTACTTTTAGAATCTATTTTTTTGCCATTGTTCCCAACTTCTTTTCATGACAATTTAAGTTAGTAGCTTCTTTGATTGCATTGCTTTCTACTACTCTTATGCAAAAGTTAAGAGTACTTGAACCAGTTTGCGTGACTGATTTTATTAGTCTGGTGGCCTATTTATCTAATTCACCTTTTGTTCTTCTATTGTCAACTACTAGTTGTATCATTTTTTCATCCACTTTACTCTTATGTTCTTGATACAACTTGTTGAATTCTTTAAGAAAAGTCTCAGATCCTTTTTGTTATACTGTTAGGATCTTAATCTTATGACCAGAGCATTTTAATAAATATTTTATTGTCTCTTGATACTGATTGCATACTATATATCTTGCTTGCTTATATACAATAGGTCTGGTCTTCTTATTACTAAAATGCTTAAGATAAATAGTTTATTACTAATTAATTTAACTAGAAAGCTTTTTTTCTGCAAGCTTTTGAAAGAGGTATCCCATGTATTTCCATCCTTTAATCTATCCCATGTCAGATCCCATAAGTAGGTTTGATGCTTGTAAACTTAGTAATACTATTTTGTCTCTATTTTATATTTCTATATCTATAATAAAGCTATTGATCTTTTATTGATTTGTTTAATAAACTGTCATATTAGACTATCTACCACTTCTTCTTGCCACATAGTTTCTATGGATATCTTGTTTGATTTGAGACTCATTCATTCTATTGTCAATAGCTTTGGCCAGTTGGTCTAATTCTTCATTTCATAGATCATTAAAGTGGGCATTAATCTTGATTAACATTAGTTTGATATGCTTTTTTTTATAATATCTAGCATTCTCATCCATAATAACCAATCCTGTTCTTTTAGCCATCTTTTGTGTATCAACTTTGGATCTTTTTTCTCTAGCTTTTTCCATTTAGAGATGCAGACTTGACTATATATAAAGATCTTGACTGTATTATCTATCAAAGCTATTAAAGTTATTGTAATTAGTGTCACCAGTTCTGCCCTTGTAAATGAGGACTAGTTTTTAACTCCTGTTTGAAATTTACTTTCTTTTCCAGCTTCTTTTGTTTATATCTATGCTGCATCCATTTTTACATTTTCATTTCTATGATTGATTAAGGATCTGTCAAAGTAGAAGATTAGCTTCTTCCATAATTCTTGATTGTGCTAGAGAATTTCAAATAGGTGATCTTGATATACTTCTTGCTTAACATTGTCTCTGAGTATTTCTTGTTTCCAATCTCCTATTAATACTTGTTTTATTTTTTCAATTTGGTCATTTGTCAGATCTTGGGTTTCTGGAACTATACTCTTGATTATTATACTATCTAGTTTCAATAGGAAACAAGAAACTTTTAGTAATTGTGCTCTTCTAATATTTTTTTGATAATTTATAATAAGAATGGTATAGTATAGACCAAATCTGATTATATTTTTATACTACATTCATTTCCATTTCTATTGTTTAGTGAATATTTTATATATTTAATAAGAACTGTTTCTAAATTATCTTTTGTTTTCTAACAATTGAAGTGATGAATTATCACAGTACCTTGACTGTTCTATTGAATCAGTTTTCTCTATACTATTTGTTGATTCTCTTTCTTGACAACTATCCAGGTTTTCTTTCTTTTATCTCTACCAGGTTCAGGTTTAGTACATTTTGATAGTCATTTTTCTTTCTAGCTTTTTTTCCAAAGTGTTACAAGGTCTTCTATACTTTCTTTAGTTTTAGTTCTTTATAGGATATCATACCACTCTGGGATAGGACCTTTACTAATGTGCTGGATAAGTTAAATCATTTTTTATTTTCTGAATTTTGTGGGGTTAAGGTTTATCAGCTACTCTATATATATTAACCTATTATTTCACAAAGATAGTATTGCCTTTCTATATTCTTCTAGTATTAGATGTTCTTGAATTGAACTATTGTCTTTGATCCATTCAAAAATATTATTCCATTTCCAGCTCTAGAAAGTTAGTCTCAATTACTTAGTCAACTTTAAATCTTGTAATGTGAAATTTTATTTATTATTAAAATAGCCTATGGATTTATATGAAAGAAGATTGTGAGGCTTCCAGTGCTTAATCTGTACTTGTTTTAACCTTATGATTATAGTAAGCCTTGCTAGATCCTAATCATTTATTCTATTACAGAGTTCAGTTATTTGACTTTCTTTTTGGAGCATCTATATACCTTTAAAATTGTGTATCTTTGAATAGTGAATCACACTGTTAGATATGTATCTATATAAGGTTGCTTTGTTCTTAAAGAGCTTGCGATATACAGTTGTCAAGTTATTGTATATTTTCAGAACAATATGCTATGCTGCATTCTAAACTCTATTCTCAAAATCAATACTTTATTTAATATATAAAGAGCTTGTTTATCAATCATTTTCTTGTTTTTAAGAACTCTTGTAACAGTATTAATTTTTTAAGACCCTTTTTTTGAGATCAATTGTAGTTTTCTAGTTGCCTATCCATATTCCCAAGAATATTGTTTGCTTATCTAACTCTCTAACCACTTCTTTATTGATTCCTACATAAACTTCTTCTGAGTAGTAATTAGAATTATTAATAGTAACTAATACTGACTTATTGCTATTGATTTGAGAGTTATCTGCTTTGTAAAAGATCCTTGCTATTTTTAGAATCTTTTCCATATCTTCTTTGGACCTTGCTATCCATGTGGTATTATCCATGAAGACTATGGTTGCATGTCTCAATTCTAGCTTTTTAGTAGTGATATTATTTAGATCAAGATTCTATGAGACTTCTATTTTATATCCCTGTTTTATGTCTTCTTGGATTTTACATAGCAAGGGGCATAGAAAATTCTTCATATCAGTGGTAAGATGGTTTCTCCTTGGTATATCCATCTTTAACTCTTATTGATTCTATGAGATCATTTTTGAATATTACTTTAAACTCCCTATTTTGGAACAGGCTCATCATGATTTTAATAAAACCTTTAGACATCTTGATCCTTTTCATTGCTTTGATTAGTATTTCCAGGTTAATGGCATCATATGCCTTGGTTATATCTTAAAAAAATATCCACAGCTCTGTTTTGTTTTCTCTTATATCTTTGCCAATATTATTTAGAATTTGAATAGGTTCCGCTGTGTTCTCTCCTGACAATCCTGCATAGTTGAGACCCCTAAGGATATTGTTGATCTTGCAAGTATTTTCCATTCTGGTGATTAGAATTTTGTTAAAATACTTTTGATAACTTCCAGTAATATAATTGATCTTATACTATATTTGCCAATTTATATTTCCATAGTTTTGGTTTAACTATTAAATATATATGGCTTTGTTTTCAACATACAGGTTAACTTTCTATCTTAAGAAGATATTCAGCATTTTTTGTAGATATTTTTTTCCTTCTTGTCTCAATTTCTTTAGCATTTCATAATTAATCTGGAATTTTCCAGGAGCTTTGTTATTTGAAGATGTACTGCTTGGGATTATATTCCTTTTTTCACTCTTTAGTAAAATTAATAAAGTTGGCATCTCATTTTTTGAAGGTCTTTTGATGGTATATTCTTATTTTTTTCAATTTTTTTTTTTTGTTTATTGTTATGTATTCCATATCATTTTGCTTGACTTTAATCTGGTCAAGTATTATTTTGCTTTTTTTTTTTTATTTATTAGTGAGTTTACTATCTTCTTTTGATTGTGTTTGAGATTATTATATCATAGTTCTAAAGTTAATTTGATCTCCTCTCTTACTTTTTTGACTTTTTAAGTTTTGACTTATAAACTTGAGCCCTTCTATTGAATTTTGGATATCTTTTTTCAAGGGTATCCAGGAAATATTGGAAATGCTGAATTGGATGCAATAGTTTTCTATTTGATAATGTAAATTATGGGTAGTATTATATTTTTCAATAGCTATACTAAGCTTCTACACCTTTGTTATTTCTTTTGATACCTCCACTTTCTTAAAGATTATTTTTAATTGAAGAGCTCTTCTATACCACATAAATTCTGTACTGTGTTTGTATCATTTCTTCTTATTTGATACTAGTTTTTTGATTTCTAATTTGTTAAAAGCTGTTCTACAAATTAGATCTTCGAAGGTTTTCCAGATTTTATTTACTAGTAGTTCTTTTCCATTTTCATTAGGTTTCTCATTAAATATAGGCTCCAAAGAAGTTTTGAGTTTATGATTCAGACTTTCTCAAAAGACTTGCCATTGTTCAGGGATATTTCTTTTAAATCAATCCTTTATATTTTGAATATTGTGCAGTGTTTAATGGTCTTTTTTCTTATGAATAGATTATCATTATATAGGATTGCCAAAAGTATAGAGTAATCACTTTCAGTAGTTTCTTTTATATCTTGATTGTTGAATTATAGAATTGTATATTTTGCCAAGTTCTGTAACACCCAGATAAAATCTATTCTACTACTGCTTGTAGCATCTTGTCTTGTAGAAGTTTTGTCTTTTGCTTTTCATATTATCTGTATATCTAAAAAACTCTATTTATTAAGAAAGTTAAATAAAGGAATTTTAGATCACCATGAGAGTCTGAAATATGCCCTGGATAAGAATGCTCTATCCTCTAATGGATTGTATACTATATTAAAGTCACTCATTAAAATTATGTGAAAGCCCTGCCTATATTTTTCTCTAATATAGCTTATTAGATTGTCTTGTACTTTCTTGCATTTATGTCTATGTAAATCTATATAATGTAGATTTTATTCTTCTTTGTCAACATGTTAATGATGATCATATAGTCATTTGCTCTTTTATTAATGTTACTTGTTATTTGAGATCTTTTCTTATTAGTAGATTTACTTCTGTACCATATAGAGTATCTTTGTTAGTATTATAGAAGTGTTTGTATTCTTTCTGGTTACTAAAAACCCATTTTGCATTGCTGTGCATTAGCTTGATCTCACACAATTCTATTATCCCTATACCTTGTTTGCTTATGTCTTCTATAAGACTATGTTGATTAGTTATATTGATGATACCCCATATATTGTATATATCTATTCTTATTACTCTTTTTCAATATCATTTTTTTCATCTCTATTGTTACTTTGCTTTTCTTTTTCTTTCCCTTTTTTATTTAGAAAGTCAATTTTCACTTTGTAAAAATTTTTCTAGGTCCAAATTATCTAATTGTATACTATTATACTCTTTTTGTCGATATTTGTTCTTCTTTAAAATTTCTACTAAAGATAAATTAGACTCATTTTTTCTCTTATTACAGATGTACCTTTTTAGAAGCAATTTTTCTCTCTTCTACTATATCTTATTTAATTATTAAGAGTTGTTCTATTCTTTAATCTAACTATTATGCATGCAAAAAATACAATAACAAAAAATGAAAAGACCTAAGATACTGGAAAAAAAAGAGCCAAAGCACAAGACAGAAAAGTTGAAATAGACAACAAGGCACCTATAAACTCATTATTTGATAATGAATCAATTAGTTTCTTCTTTTCTTATAGTAGAATTATCAATCTTCAAGAAGGCAACATCCAAGAAATCCATCTTCAAGAGATCCTATAGAACTCAAACTAATAGGGGAAGACAAAGAAATAATGAAAGACTTAAAAATCCAGTTCCAAAAAGCAATAGAGAACATATTGGAAACCTAAGGCCTAGCCAGTACAGTTTTTGATAAGCAGGTGTCAAATACAGAAATAGAAAATGAAGAAGATCTACTATATCATATTTTAAATAACTTAGAAAAATTAAGTGGCAAAATAGTTAGATTAAAGAATAGAACAACTCTTAATAATTAAATAAGATATAGTAGAAGAGAGAAAAATTGCTTCTAAAAAGGTACATCTGTAATAAGAGAAAAAATGAGTCTAATTTATCTTTAGTAGAAATTTTAAAGAAGAACAAATATCGACAAAAAGAGTATAATAGTATACAATTAGATAATTTGGACCTAGAAAAATTTTTACAAAGTGAAAATTGACTTTCTAAATAAAAAAGGGAAAGAAAAAGAAAAGCAAAGTAACAATAGAGATGAAAAAAATGATATTGAAAAAGAGTAATAAGAATAGATATATACAATATATGGGGTATCATCAATATAACTAATCAACATAGTCTTATAGAAGACATAAGCAAACAAGGTATAGGGATAATAGAATTGTGTGAGATCAAGCTAATGCACAGCAATGCAAAATGGGTTTTTAGTAACCAGAAAGAATACAAACACTTCTATAATACTAACAAAGATACTCTATATGGTACAGAAGTAAATCTACTAATAAGAAAAGATCTCAAATAACAAGTAACATTAATAAAAGAGCAAATGACTATATGATCATCATTAACATGTTGACAAAGAAGAATAAAATCTACATTATATAGATTTACATAGACATAAATGCAAGAAAGTACAAGACAATCTAATAAGCTATATTAGAGAAAAATATAGGCAGGGCTTTCACATAATTTTAATGAGTGACTTTAATATAGTATACAATCCATTAGAGGATAGAGCATTCTTATCCAGGGCATATTTCAGACTCTCATGGTGATCTAAAATTCCTTTATTTAACTTTCTTAATAAATAGAGTTTTTTAGATATACAGATAATATGAAAAGCAAAAGACAAAACTTCTACAAGACAAGATGCTACAAGCAGTAGTAGAATAGATTTTATCTGGGTGTTACAGAACTTGGCAAAATATACAATTCTATAATTCAACAATCAAGATATAAAAGAAACTACTGAAAGTGATTACTCTATACTTTTGGCAATCCTATATAATGATAATCTATTCATAAGAAAAAAGACCATTAAACACTGCACAATATTCAAAATATAAAGGATTGATTTAAAAGAAATATCCCTGAACAATGGCAAGTCTTTTGAGAAAGTCTGAATCATAAACTCAAAACTTCTTTGGAGCCTATATTTAATGAGAAACCTAATGAAAATGGAAAAGAACTACTAGTAAATAAAATCTGGAAAACCTTCGAAGATCTAATTTGTAGAACAGCTTTTAACAAATTAGAAATCAAAAAACTAGTATCAAATAAGAAGAAATGATACAAACACAGTACAGAATTTATGTGGTATAGAAGAGCTCTTCAATTAAAAATAATCTTTAAGAAAGTGGAGGTATCAAAAGAAATAACAAAGGTGTAGAAGCTTAGTATAGCTATTGAAAAATATAATACTACCCATAATTTACATTATCAAATAGAAAACTATTGCATCCAATTCAGCATTTCCAATATTTCCTGGATACCCTTGAAAAAAGATATCCAAAATTCAATAGAAGGGCTCAAGTTTATAAGTCAAAACTTAAAAAGTCAAAAAAGTAAGAGAGGAGATCAAATTAACTTTAGAACTATGATATAATAATCTCAAACACAATCAAAAGAAGATAGTAAACTCACTAATAAATAAAAAAAAAAAAGCAAAATAATACTTGACCAGATTAAAGTCAAGCAAAATGATATGGAATACATAACAATAAACAAAAAAAAAAAATTGAAAAAAATAAGAATATACCATCAAAAGACCTTCAAAAAATGAGATGCCAACTTTATTAATTTTACTAAAGAGTGAAAAAAGGAATATAATCCCAAGCAGTACATCTTCAAATAACAAAGCTCCTGGAAAATTCCAGATTAATTATGAAATGCTAAAGAAATTGAGACAAGAAGGAAAAAAATATCTACAAAAAATGCTGAATATCTTCTTAAGATAGAAAGTTAACCTGTATGTTGAAAACAAAGCCATATATATTTAATAGTTAAACCAAAACTATGGAAATATAAATTGGCAAATATAGTATAAGATCAATTATATTACTGGAAGTTATCAAAAGTATTTTAACAAAATTCTAATCACCAGAATGGAAAATACTTGCAAGATCAACAATATCCTTAGGGGTCTCAACTATGCAGGATTGTCAGGAGAGAACACAGCGGAACCTATTCAAATTCTAAATAATATTGGCAAAGATATAAGAGAAAACAAAACAGAGCTGTGGATATTTTTTTAAGATATAACCAAGGCATATGATGCCATTAACCTGGAAATACTAATCAAAGCAATGAAAAGGATCAAGATGTCTAAAGGTTTTATTAAAATCATGATGAGCCTGTTCCAAAATAGGGAGTTTAAAGTAATATTCAAAAATGATCTCATAGAATCAATAAGAGTTAAAGATGGATATACCAAGGAGAAACCATCTTACCACTGATATGAAGAATTTTCTATGCCCCTTGCTATGTAAAATCCAAGAAGACATAAAACAGGGATATAAAATAGAAGTCTCATAGAATCTTGATCTAAATAATATCACTACTAAAAAGCTAGAATTGAGACATGCAACCATAGTCTTCATGGATAATACCACATGGATAGCAAGGTCCAAAGAAGATATGGAAAAGATTCTAAAAATAGCAAGGATCTTTTACAAAGCAGATAACTCTCAAATCAATAGCAATAAGTCAGTATTAGTTACTATTAATAATTCTAATTACTACTCAGAAGAAGTTTATGTAGGAATCAATAAAGAAGTGGTTAGAGAGTTAGATAAGCAAACAATATTCTTGGGAATATGGATAGGCAACTAGAAAACTACAATTGATCTCAAAAAAAGGGTCTTAAAAAATTAATACTGTTACAAGAGTTCTTAAAAACAAGAAAATGATTGATAAACAAGCTCTTTATATATTAAATAAAGTATTGATTTTGAGAATAGAGTTTAGAATGCAGCATAGCATATTGTTCTGAAAATATACAATAACTTGACAACTGTATATCGCAAGCTCTTTAAGAACAAAGCAACCTTATATAGATACATATCTAACAGTGTGATTCACTATTCAAAGATACACAATTTTAAAGGTATATAGATGCTCCAAAAAGAAAGTCAAATAACTGAACTCTGTAATAGAATAAATGATTAGGATCTAGCAAGGCTTACTATAATCATAAGGTTAAAACAAGTACAGATTAAGCACTGGAAGCCTCACAATCTTCTTTCATATAAATCCATAGGCTATTTTAATAATAAATAAAATTTCACATTACAAGATTTAAAGTTGACTAAGTAATTGAGACTAACTTTCTAGAGCTGGAAATGGAATAATATTTTTGAATGGATCAAAGACAATAGTTCAATTCAAGAACATCTAATACTAGAAGAATATAGAAAGGCAATACTATCTTTGTGAAATAATAGGTTAATATATATAGAGTAGCTGATAAACCTTAACCCCACAAAATTCAGAAAATAAAAAATGATTTAACTTATCCAGCACATTAGTAAAGGTCCTATCCCAGAGTGGTATGATATCCTATAAAGAACTAAAACTAAAGAAAGTATAGAAGACCTTGTAACACTTTGGAAAAAAAGCTAGAAAGAAAAATGACTATCAAAATGTACTAAACCTGAACCTGGTAGAGATAAAAGAAAGAAAACCTGGATAGTTGTCAAGAAAGAGAATCAACAAATAGTATAGAGAAAACTGATTCAATAGAACAGTCAAGGTACTGTGATAATTCATCACTTCAATTGTTAGAAAACAAAAGATAATTTAGAAACAGTTCTTATTAAATATATAAAATATTCACTAAACAATAGAAATGGAAATGAATGTAGTATAAAAATATAATCAGATTTGGTCTATACTATACCATTCTTATTATAAATTATCAAAAAAATATTAGAAGAGCACAATTACTAAAAGTTTCTTGTTTCCTATTGAAACTAGATAGTATAATAATCAAGAGTATAGTTCCAGAAACCCAAGATCTGACAAATGACCAAATTGAAAAAATAAAACAAGTATTAATAGGAGATTGGAAACAAGAAATACTCAGAGACAATGTTAAGCAAGAAGTATATCAAGATCACCTATTTGAAATTCTCTAGCACAATCAAGAATTATGGAAGAAGCTAATCTTCTACTTTGACAGATCCTTAATCAATCATAGAAATGAAAATGTAAAAATGGATGCAGCATAGATATAAACAAAAGAAGCTGGAAAAGAAAGTAAATTTCAAACAGGAGTTAAAAACTAGTCCTCATTTACAAGGGCAGAACTGGTGACACTAATTACAATAACTTTAATAGCTTTGATAGATAATACAGTCAAGATCTTTATATATAGTCAAGTCTGCATCTCTAAATGGAAAAAGCTAGAGAAAAAAGATCCAAAGTTGATACACAAAAGATGGCTAAAAGAACAGGATTGGTTATTATGGATGAGAATGCTAGATATTATAAAAAAAAGCATATCAAACTAATGTTAATCAAGATTAATGCCCACTTTAATGATCTATGAAATGAAGAATTAGACCAACTGGCCAAAGCTATTGACAATAGAATGAATGAGTCTCAAATCAAACAAGATATCCATAGAAACTATGTGGCAAGAAGAAGTGGTAGATAGTCTAATATGACAGTTTATTAAACAAATCAATAAAAGATCAATAGCTTTATTATAGATATAGAAATATAAAATAGAGACAAAATAGTATTACTAAGTTTACAAGCATCAAACCTACTTATGGGATCTGACATGGGATAGATTAAAGGATGGAAATACATGGGATACCTCTTTCAAAAGCTTGCAGAAAAAAAGCTTTCTAGTTAAATTAATTAGTAATAAACTATTTATCTTAAGCATTTTAGTAATAAGAAGACCAGACCTATTGTATATAAGCAAGCAAGATATATAGTATGCAATCAGTATCAAGAGACAATAAAATATTTATTAAAATGCTCTGGTCATAAGATTAAGATCCTAACAGTATAACAAAAAGGATCTGAGACTTTTCTTAAAGAATTCAACAAGTTGTATCAAGAACATAAGAGTAAAGTGGATGAAAAAATGATACAACTAGTAGTTGACAATAGAAGAACAAAAGGTGAATTAGATAAATAGGCCACCAGACTAATAAAATCAGTCACGCAAACTGGTTCAAGTACTCTTAACTTTTGCATAAGAGTAGTAGAAAGCAATGCAATCAAAGAAGCTACTAACTTAAATTGTCATGAAAAGAAGTTGGGAACAATGGCAAAAAAATAGATTCTAAAAGTACAAAAAAAAGTTTGCAACCAGATCTGGAAACAAGTCTGAAATGTGAGATGTGAAAAGATCATTAAATAGAAACAAGAACAAAGAATTGATAGAAGAGCAAAAATATCGGAAGGACCAGAAAGTAAAAAGGCAAAACCTACAAAATAATTTTGGTCACAAAAGTACAAGGCAAAGAGAAGAAGAGAGAATGTGTGAAAACAAAAACATTATAAAAATTATAAGAAATAGGATTAAATATGGAATGAAGTGGTTGGGTTTTGATTCTTATCAAAACCTCATGTAGTGATCTGCAGCAGTGACCTGTGAGCAATAATGTTAGAAGTTAGAAAAGTTTCTACCTGAACTACTAACAAAGCAATAAATTACTCCTGAAGTTGTATTTAGAGTTCTAGATAAATATAAGACTTTGACAAGTAAATTAGTTAAATATTTAGCTTTAGCAATACGTATATAATGTATAGCTTCAAAAAAAAAAACTCTTTCTTGAAAAATTCCAAACTGTTAAAAATTTCTTTATAAGGCAATTATACAAAAATCAACTTGTCCCTGCTACCAAGTAGCCATAGTAAGGAAAATATGGCCACCTCACGAGAAATCAGAAGCACCAACAAACTAACAACACTGGATTACAATAAAAACAGAATGACAAGAAACAATAGAAGAATTATGAAACCCAAGGCATCAACCCCTACTGCTCAGCTTAGACACACCCTACTTGATACAAGAACAGCGACCCAGAAGAAGATGCCATAAAGAGTGGCGGAGAAAAGAAAGGAGAAGGTAGCAACCTTCATACCAGACTGCATTATAGAAACTGAGGTGACAATTCAAATAACAGAACTGACAAAGGCCAGGGTGCAAACAAGACCATCATCCTCTACTATCATCATCACCATCAGCAACCCTGACTCTCCCATGCAATCTGCCCAGAACTTCTTCCTAAATATTACTGAACAGGCAATATTCAGCTATGAAAAAGAGCTTCAAGAGAACATGCAAGAGCCACTCAAAGACATGGAATATTCACAAACCAAGTGATCAAGAAAAGCCTTCATCGATTCAGACCTAGTTCCAAGAAAATCATAGGATGAGAAAATTAATTTCATCAAGCAAAAAATGGCAAAGCTACACTCCCTGAAACATGTGTACTATGAATATCCAACTGTTTACCCAAAGATCGCCACCATTTTCGATAATCAGGAAGACTTACACAAGGCATGTGAAATCAACATTACAGACAATGAACTTGTCAAACTTAGAAGGATCGCCCATCCAGGATCACACAAGAGCAAGTCCTGTATCATCAGAGTATGGGATATTTTACAATATTTTATCAAAAAAGATCTAGCAGAGTTCTTTTATAATTAAATCAGTATTGATTACATAACCATGCAAAGAGCAGACCCCTTTTAATCAGCTAACCTCATCTTTCAAACATGTCAGACTACGTGGAACTCAACTGGGAATGGTCAATTAGACGTGGATACCACTCCTGCAGAATCTTTCCCTTTTACAGAACACATGAAATCAAATAGGAAAGAGAGCGATTCAGCACAACACTTACTCAACTACCCTCCAACACAGCAGCCTCAGACTTGGCAGTAATCATTACTAGCATAAAAGCAAAATTATGCTACATCTTTCGGAACAATAACAATCAGGCTAAAAGACTCACCATCTTTACTTTTGAGACATAGGAAGACCTTCAAGCAGCAAAGACAACTGCACCTATGATCGGAGAAGCACAGACATAATGGATTAATCGTGAAATCAAATTATGCTCCACATGCAGCTCATCAGAACACAACTGGTCCCTATGTCCAGAGAAATCAGAAATCACACTGCCCAGACAATTCACCAACCGATTCAACAACACAAGAACACCACCAAAAACTAGATCCATGACTTCATCAAACCACAGATACAGAGACCCAAACCATTTCAATAATTCTAGAAGCTATGCAAACATTGTTAAATATGGAGGCAACACCAGCAACCACCCTGTGAAAAGAGATCTATACGAACTTCTTTTATCTCTGCAGAATGAAATCCAAGAAATAAAAGCCTTATTCAAGGATCTAGACGAAAGAATAGATGCCCTAGAACAGGAGTGTGCCAACAGATATCCAGAAAGCATCAATGAACTTATGGAAGAATTAAAAGAGAATCCAGCAGACAAGATGATGATAGAAACAACATCAAACATCAATATCAGGACATCAGAGCATTATAAGAAGCATATCAAAAACAACTTAATAAAATGAGATCCACGATAGAGGAAGCAATCAACCTATTCAAACTCTCACAACCGATAAGCTAATTAGGACCTAACTTATCACAATAAAATGATAGAACAAATACCAGAAAAAACCTCAATAGGGATAGAAGAATCAATTGACAACATATCTAATTCAATACCTAAACACCAAACAGAACTAACAAACTTAGCGAACACTTTAAATATGGACAACAGCATAATAAACAGATAGAAGATTTGTACAATAAATGTCAGAGGCATCAACGAAGAGAACAAACAAATTGTACTTACAACTTTCACAAAAGAAGAACAATATGATATGATAGGAATCACAGAAACATGATTACCATATAATCACAGATGAACAAAGGAAGAAAATGAATATGCAATATGGATAACAAGGAATATAAAATACCAAACAGGTACAAGAGTTGGAATAATCATCAAAAAAGAATGGATAACACACATATACAAATCTGGAACCTGGCAGAACAGAGGCATCTACATTGACATAGCCTTTAAGGCAAAGATCAAGTACAGTATAATTGTGATATATTGCCTCGTCAACCCTACATAAAGGAAAAATAAACAGAATTTGATCAAATGGCTTGAGCAAATCATTCAAGAAGCAACAAATAAAAACTTTTTCATAATGGTACTAGGGGACTTCAATAAAATAGCTGATAATAAACTAGACAGAACCACAAACAAAAGGAAGTCAGATATCCACAATAGAAAGATAATCAACACACTCATCACTCTCGACTTTATCGACACATACTGATACTTAAACCCATATACAAGAAGTTACATATACAGCAGGAGCAAAAGTGCATATGGCAGCAGACTGGACTACATATGGGTATCAAGTCCATTGGCCCAACATATCATCAGCATATCACACACATCTCTGATCACAACTATAGCTACAGACCATAAGATGGTTACAATCACTATCAGCATTCCACACCAATACTGGAACAAAGTCACAAATAAGAAAAATAACAACACAAAGCAAATCGACTATGAGAACTCATCCAACAAACAATGGAATGATTTCAAGGAGTTGGTAAAGAAAAAGACTACAAAGACCCTATCACGCAGGCATCTCTCTCTAGAAGATCTTTGGAACCAATTCCAAAAATATAATCCTAGAGGTGAGCAAGAAACAACTTAGAAAACAAAGAAAGAGTAGGAACATCAAGACAATCCACAAATCCAGATATAGGGATGCGATGAAAATTCCACTCCTAATGGGGAAAACTTATAAAATATATAAAAGATATTTAAACAATGAAATACCAGATAGGGAAATGAAAAAAACAATAGCAGGAATGGTAGATACCATCAATAAAAAGGAAGAAAGAATCGATAACCCACCGACCTACCAATACAACAACTCCAACAGAATCCAACAGTACCAGTGGTTTAAGGAACTACAGGAACTGTGGAAGACAGAAAACAGGATAGCCCAACAAGAGATCAGAAAAGAAAAAGCAAATATAATTAATGACAGAATCAAAAAGCACTTCAAACTCCTACAAGATCAACTCAAGAAAATAATAGACAGCATACTAGATAGGTCACAAAAGAGAATAGATACAAGCCGACTAGTAGAACACACTATAGCAAAAGAGATCACAATTATCACAGATCCAAATAAAATCAAGGTCAAAGTCAGGAACCACTTCGAGAAATGGACACGGCGTCGGAAAACTACAAACTTACAAAGCTACTCCAACTGGATCAACAGATATACACCAATCAAACACATTAACTCAGACTGGTACAACCAGTGCATAGACAAGATCAAGACTCAAGAAATCAAAGAAGCAATCAAGGTTAAAAACAGGCACAGTGCACCAGGACCCACAAAGATATCATATATACTACTAAAAAATCTCGGTCCCAAGGGAATTCTACTTCTAGAAACAATCTATAATCAGATCTTGGAAACAGGGAAGGTCTCTAAGGAATAAAAACAAGGAGAAATCTATCCCATTCCAAAACCTAAAGATTGGATGGAAGACATCAACATTACACAACTGATTACCCTACTAAAAACAACAAGAAAAGTTTTTATATCCATTCTCAACAATAGAATAGCAGCAACGCTGAACCAACATTACATAACATCAGAAAGTAACTGGACAGGACTTCCAGATAGCAGTACACAACAATCAATATACATAATGAACAATCTTTCAGAAGAAGCCAGAGAAGCAGGGAAAGAGATATGGATATTCAGCCAAGATATAAGCAAAGCATATGACTCAATCAACAAAGACATGATGATACTGGCAAAAAAGTACATTAAGCTTCCAGAAGAAATAATAAGTATAATAGAGGACACTCTAATAGATAGATACAGTAGAGTCATCACAGCATATGAATACACAAAGGAATACAAAGTCCAGGATGGGATTGACCAAGGTAATACTATATCTCCACTGTTATGGCAAATCTTCTATGACTCCTTAATACAGGAAATTGAAGACAAAAAAATGGGATACAAAATGGAGGTGACATGGAGCGCCAACCTCATAACAGACAACAATCTCAGGACACCTCAACATACTAGATCTCAAATGGTTTCAGCAACAGCATACATAGAAGATACCACCTGGTATACTTCAAACTGATCAAATATGCAAAGTATCCTCGATACAGTATCAGAATTTCTTCACATTAATGATATACAGGCGAATGGTGACAAATCCTCACTGATATGTATCAATGCAAGCAAGGAAGACCAGGCACAAGGAGTCACCCTAGCTGGAACCAAAGTCACATCCTTAAGGAAAAATAAAACAGTACATATACTGGGAGTCTGGGTATCAGAAGACAGGAAAAAACAACATCAAAAACAACTCATCCAGGAAAAGATCAATAATACAATGAACCTTATTAAATGGAAGAAAATCACAGACAAGTAGGTACGCTACATAATAAATCAGGTCCTATATCCAGCAATCGAATACCTTTTCAATGATATGGCCCTTTCTGAACAAGAATGTAACCGACTAAATAGCAAAATAATTCAAACTTTCAAATACAAAATCAATATGCCCAGAACAGTCTCCAATGCCATCATTTATGCAGACTTTGGATATAAACTTTTCAATCTGTGGGATAGACAGGTCTTGCTACATGGGAATAATTGGTCCAAAAGAATAAACGAATTTGACATCTGTAGCAAAACAGCATGGATCAGACTGCAACAACTCCAAAATCAGTATTGGTCAAATACATCTATCCTAGAAGACAAATACCCCTTCTGAACAAAAAAACGACAGAATCTTACAAATGATATTCTCAACATGCTCAAGGTACAGAGCATTACCTTTGCAACAACAAACCATACAACACTATGCATCACTCCCAAGGGAGAGAAAACAGCTATCAAAGAGATAGTATCGGGAGATTGGTATGACCAAAACAAACCAGCCCTAAGGAAAAGAGGTATTCTCTTCAAGGAACAGCTCATGAATAATGACTTATCAAGACCCCTTACATGGCAGTAACTCAGAACAAACTAAGAAAGACAAGGAAGAACTCCAAGATGGTTTCAAGATTTACGACAAATCACATGTATAGACCTTAATCTGGACTCATACACAAATATAGCAGATTCCCCATCCAACAACATCAATAACAACTTTCACAACAACATCCCAATACTTCTATCACAACCACAAACAACCATAAAGTGGATCGCTACAGAATCAGATAGTGAAATTGCAATATACAGAAAAAGGAAGATGGCAGACTCAAACAGGATAATAGCCAACCACTTTATATAACTCCCATTAATATCACCACTCTTCAAATGTAAAGGATGCTGAAGAAATAATTAACAATTGAGAAATTAATACAAATAACAAAGCCAATGTATAGCAAAACTGATTAGGACAAGAACAGTTAATATAATAATAGACCAAAGCTTCAAACCAGCTACTCCTACTCAAGACTAAACAATGAGACAACAGGATACACTGAATAGGTTACGCTCTACTTCCAAAGGAATCATGAAAGTACTGAAAGAAAGGGAAACAGTATCAACAACTTCTAGAGAGATGACATCACAGATTCAAATAAATCCACTCTCTGAAACCATATACTTGATATACAGTAGACTAACTGGATATCAAAAACTCACAGATCAACTTTCAGCCATAGCAAAAAAAATAGGCAAACTCAATGAACTAAAGATATATACAGATGGCTCCTTTACAAGATACTCAAAAGAAGTAGAATGGGGCTAGACTGGATTATAACCACGAAAGAAGAAGAACAAATAGCGAAATTTTAGGCAAAAACACACAGTACTCCCTTATCCACAAGGGCAGAACTAATAGCCATCTTGTTAGCAGTTAGCACCATTAGCATAAACAAAACTATCACCATTACTACAGACAGCCAGGTAGCAATTAACATGCTAAGAAGATCTCCAATACAGAAAAGACACCACAGGAAAACAAACTAGACCAATCAAATCCGCAGTAGCATTATCATAGATCTCATTCATACCAAAAGACTGATAGTCAACTGGATAAAAGTTAAAAGCCACTCAGGTATACTAGGCAATGAAAAGGCAGACAGGCTAGTATCTACAAACATCACGGACAAATCCAAGCATACCATAACAGTTAATACACGAATGGTTATAACAGTAAATATTCTCACTAGATAGAACCAAAAACAATATGATATCACAACAAAACCCCTAACAAAACAGATCCTCAAAAACAAGTAGGCAAGCAAATGGCAAACACTGTAGAAATCAGGACTAACTGAATCAAAAGAAATTCAGAAAAATCTACTGGCCCTTGATACTTGAGCTTCTAATACCAACCAAAATCACAGCAACAATAACCAACATGGAAGATCACACAGATCAATCTTTCGGAATCAAAATATGGATAGGAGAACTACCTACCATGGACAAATTAAATGAAAGATGTCCTGACATCTACACAAATGACAAATACAAAATTTGCAAACAGTACAAAGAAATAAATAATCACCTTTTCCAATGTGATACAATACAAACAAGACTTCAGGAAGAGTATATCCAAGCTCTGACAGAGAAAAGTACAACAAGAGCAAAAGGTAAACAGACAGAACCAATTCAAAACAAATGGAAAAGAATATCAATAACACAGGAATACAATAAAGACATTCAAGCATGGCATCAAGTTGAATGGAAGGATATTATCAGGGGAGTCATAACACAGGGTATAATCCAAGTAGCAGAATCTATAACAAAAGACAGAACCAGAGCACTAGATGCAATCAGAGAAGCAACACACAAATTCTGGCAAGCTAAGCGAGAAGCATAAAAACTCAAATGTGACATCACAATCAATTGGGAAAAAAGCCAAAATATTGGGGAAAAACTCAAGCACAAGAAGGGGTAGACCAAACATAACACAGTCAATTGGCAGAATACACCACAGAGTCTAGACTCACCAACAACATAGACCATCAAATTCTTTGAGTCAGACCCAGAGCCCGAACAAAGTCAAATAGATCTTGGGAAACATATTAAGGACAGGTTTGAGAATCTATATATAGAACTAACAAATATTATAACAGAAAATACCTTAAACAACAGTTACTTTCTTTTCTTTTTCTTTTTAATCAATATTAGTGCTAGTGAAGTCTTGACACGCTAGTGCCCACCAAGGTGGACTGCAGCAAGTCATAGGGTTTCTAGTAATGGAATACTGAGTCATAGTGTTTTTTTCTTTTCATAAATATATAGACTCACAATTAAATTTGTGTACATAAGCCTGTATTAATGAATAAATAAAAACTCAATGACAAGGCTTCGCTAGTTTAAAAAAAAATATATATATATAATGTATAGCTTACCATTGTTTAATAAAGTATACATAACTAGTTTGACAAAAAGTTGTTAAAAAATATATAAATATATATATAATTTTATATTTCTATCTTTAATACTTTTATTAATATAGATTATAAAAAATTTATATTTAAAATAAAAATTATAAAAGATATAAAAAAAATAAAATATGTATTATTAAATAATAAAAATAATATTCTAAAAATAATAGAAAATAAAAATATATAAAGATTACTTATTATAGTAAAAAATATATACAATTTTTTTAACCTATAATCAGATCAATATAGTATATATCATTGAATATTTATAAAATATTGTGACTTTTATATTTTAATTTATCTATTATAAAAAAATTAATTCTTCAAATACAATTTAAAAAATAATACTTTACTTTTTTGTTAATTTAGATTAATCTTAAATTAATAAAATTATTATTTATAAATTATTATTATAGATTATTTCAAGTTTTATTTATAGTTTAAAACCTAAACTATTATTTATTATAGCAAGTTATTTTTTAATAATTTATATATAATTCTTTTTTTTTGTTTTTTTTTATTTTCTTGATCTATATTTTTATTATTATGTGTATTATTGTGTTTTATCACTTCACTAAAGACCTATAGCTTGCTTAATTCTTTGAGGTTTATGCTTTCTTAAAAAGTATTTTTAGTTAAAGAGCTCATTTGTATTTGATATATTTTGAACTATACTTGTAATATTTTTATTATACTATAGATATCTTCTTACTTGCAAGCTTGTTGTGTGCTATCTTATATATTTGTTCTTCGAATACCTTCCATGTTATATTTGTATGAATTTCTCTTCTACACTCTTTTGACTCTTCTTCTAAAAAAGGATTTAGTATTATTCTAAGCTTATAGTTTATACTTTTTCTGAATGTCTACTATTGTTCTATTATTGATTTTTTTAATATCAATTTTCTTTTATTCTTTATAGCTAATTTGTTGATGGCTTTTTTTTAAACAAATTATTATTATATACAGTAGTATTATTAGTAACATTGTATAGTCACTACTTGTAATTTCTTCCCTACTTTAATTTTCAAACCATAATAATGAAAATTTTGTGAGACTCTGTAATAGCTATGAATATTTTATCTGGCTACACTAGTGATATCTCATATTGTTGGAGTTTTGTTCTTTCCTTCCCATACTACTTACATATCTATGAAAGTCAATTTATCTAGAAAATTGAATAGTTGGATCTCTGAATATCAAAATAGTTTAATATTGCTCTAAAAGTTGATGCTCTATCTTTTATAGAGTTATATGTAGCATTGAAGTCTTTTATAATTATTATATAAAAGTTCTATCTATACTTTTCTTTGATAAATTTATACTTTCTCTTGTACCTTTTTACTTAATTGTTTGTCTAAAGGAATATAAATCTGGATAATACAAATCTTGTTTCTTCTTATAAGCATGTTAACTACTATCATGTATTTTTCTGTCTCTTCTACCAACACTATTTTTTTTTCAGATCCTTTCTTACCAATATACTAACTCCAGCTTCATAGAAAGTATCTTTGTTGATACTATAAAAGTACTTATACATTATTTGATTTTAAAAAGCTATTTCACATTTGCTTTGGTTAGCTTTATTTTATATAGATCCATAATTCCAATGCCTTGTTCTAATATTTCTTCTATAAGGTTATATTGTTTTGTTTTATCAATAATATCTTTAACATTGTGTATTTCTATTCTTATTACTTTTTTTCAAATATTTGCATTTTTTAGTTTTTTTTTTAGTTGTATTTTACTATTTTTTTCTTTTATGAATTTAGTTTTTTCTATTTTGAGAAAAGCCTCAAGATCTTGATCATATTGTTAATCCCCAATGCTATTCTACTTCTCCTGTTATACTTTGCCCTTGTTCTCTGTTTGGATATTAGGAATAGTAGGCAGATATTTCTTATCCTTCAATAATTGAACTGGTACTTCTTTTAGGAGCAATTGGCTCTTTATCTGAGTGAACCTTTTTCAAGTTTATTTATTCTTTTGTCTAGTTTTTCAATTAATTTACATAATTGAGATACTTTAGATTTCTGGTTTGAATTAGATCTGAAGCTTCTAGTCTTATGTCTTGTTATTTATTTCTCTTGTTGCCTAGTATTAGTGTTACTGTGTTTTTTTTTCCCTTAATTTTGTATCTCTTTATATGAAGTATGGCCTTTTCTTTTTTTAAAAAGTTTCCAGTTACTACCAGTAGCTAATAAATCTGGTTTTTAAGTATATCTATTAGTTCTTATATCGTGGTTTTTATTATTTTGAACATTTATTGTTGCCATACTTTGATATTCCATTTCAGTATAGTTATTTATTTCCTTTCTATGACCATTATATCTTTGATTTTCTTCTTTTTTAGTAGTATTATCTGGATTGTCTGAGTTATATAAATTGTTTGATTGACAGACATTTTATATTGATGCTAATAATAGTTTTTTGCACTTCTTACTAAGCTTTGATTCTCAATCTTGATTTGTTGTTGAAGTGCCTCTTTCAAGTCTTTCTTATTTTCAAAGTAGATTACTACATAATTTTTTGATACTAAAGTAATTTTATTTCTTGATATATAGAAACTTTTACTTTTGTTTGACTAAGTGATTTGAATATCAGTTCTATAGATTTTCACTAATTCCATATAGTCTTAAGAAGTAATACTTCTTTTTTTTTAAGTATCTAAATTACTTCTTGATCATTTAGTTTTTTCTGGATTATTATTGATCTTACATGATTGGATTTAATTTTGAGTAATCAGTGTTGTTCCAATTTGATATGCTTATGATATATAAAAAGATAGATTCTGAATCTTTTTTGATGAAAAGCCATATGACATTCATAAATATTAATTATTTCCTCATATTTTTCTATCGTATTTCCACTTAGATGTTTATTACATTTGTATTCTTTATTTACCAATGAAATATATTTTGATTTGTTTTTTGTTAAAGGAAAGTTTTTTGACTTAAAACTTTTATTTAGAATATATCTTTAAAAGGCTAGATGTATACTCCTATTTTAATTTATTTTCTTGATAAAGAAATTTTCTCTTCTTTTTAATTAATTGATTCTAAATATTGTACTGTATCCTCTTTTTCATTAATATCAAAAGTAATTCAATGGTTGCTATTATAAATTTGGTTTTGAAGAGATTTAGCATTTGAATATACTTAAAGTTTTCTTGAGATTTTAATTCCTTCCTTTTTGTTATTTCCTGGTAGAGTCACTTGAAAAACTTACAATTTAATTGTACTTATTTGTTTGATAAAGTAGGGATTAACTATAGAACCTTGTATCAAATTTCATATATTATAAGAGACATTTTCTGTAATAAAGATTTTTTGAACTATTTCTTTGATTATTTCTGCTTCTGTCTGTTTTGCTATGGTTCAGTCTTCTATTTCAACTTCTTTAATAGGGTTGATTTCTTCAGTTTCTATAGAAGTTGATTAAATATCTATTAAAATATTATCTGTTTTCATGATTTCTTTTACATTGTAACTCAAGATATAATTTTCTGTCTTGATTGTTAATATGTTATATATATTTTCTTCAAGTATAAGAACTTCTAGATCTTGTTTCTTGCCTTGTCCCTTTTTTCACAAAGTGATAATATATTTTTTTAATATATGTTCTTCTGTCAAAAAAAAAAAAAGGATTTATATTTAATAGAGTACAATGATATTATTTAATATTGACAATTTAATTAACAAAAACTTTTCACATTTACCTATGGTACAGCAAAACCTAGATAATAAAACACTAAAGAAAAACAAGACATGGAGGGACCCAAGAGATAACAATACACTGTTAGCAGGCTGAACTACAATATAGACAAGATATCCAAGAAAAAAATCACCCTCATCGAAAAAAACAAGAAACAGATATTCGAAAAGAAACACATAACAACAACTTAGAGCAAAAGTAAAAACAAGAAACAATTCTCTCTTTCCAAAAATTTTCCTGCTCCAGAACAGAACCACACAAACAACATCGTGACAGTAACAAATAGTAACAAAAACAACAATAGCAGTTTCAGCTCATAGAGCAAGCAAGTTGAATAAGAGCAACCCTAAATACCAGCAGTTACAGAATATATAGACACCAACGTAAAATCCCTGGTACAATACACAGCATAATTAGATGACTCCAATATCAACATGAATCTCAATGAGGAACCTTCAAAAACAGAGAACGACTAACAAATTGCTGATAATAGCAAAGGAAAAAACAAAAAACGATTGATGTACATGCCCAGTTCAAGACCACAATCCAGATTACCCTTCAACTCCAGACTCAAATTTGGATATGAAAGAATCAAGCTCAGAGTAAAAGCTTTACTAATCCCTGGTGAAACAACTCATAGGAAGATATTCCATCTTATGAAAACCCTGAACTCCCCAGAAGGCCTTCTCTTAATCCAAAATGAATGCCATGAAGATGAAGATTACATTATTATCATATTCAGATATTAACAAGTAGCAGATGATGCAAGTAACCTTACTTACCAAACACATAGAAAAAACTATATATAGATTCAATAAGGAATGCAGCATCTGAGTTTGGGATATTCTCCTGAACACAAGGCTCATAGACGTACAACAAACTTTTGCCAAATTTGGGCAGATTAATAACATAAAGATAACAACTAGAAACATGTGGCAATCCACGACAATCCCATTCACCAATAGAGAAGACAAACTCAAACTCCTGGACCAATAGAATACACTAATCAAAGCACACTTGATAAGAATCTTCAATGTAGAATGGGATCTCGAACAAATAAAAAACTGGAAAAATCATTCCCTCAAATTTACAAACCTTCCATCTAATATAAATGCTTTTAACCTCAAACTTATCTGTCAAGAAACAGGAGCCAAAACTTACTACATTCCTCTACTCTTATTATACAAATCTAGAAAATATGCAGTCCTTAACTTTGGGGATAAAAATACACTTTAGCAAGCACTTATCAAAGCTTTTACACTAGAAGAAACAGTCCTCAAATACAAACTGATTGACACAAGCTCTGTACCATCTGTGACAATCCACAACACCTGATAGCAAACTTCATCATCAAAGAGAGAAGGAAACCGTAAAAAGACTTCAATTGTGAACAAGTAAACAAATTTAGAAAGTTGTATTAACACTTTAGATCAGAAAATTCAGTACCTATCTGCAAATTAATGAACCCACCATCAAGAAAGACTACACTATTTCAGGATCATGTGCATCAGCAGTAAAAAGCAAAACCTCCTGACAACAATCATCAAATACCTAACATGATGATATTCAGAGCATAGCAAACATGCTGGCCAAAATTTAACATGAACTCAAGACAATCAAGCAAGCTCTGTATGATTTCTACAACAATAACAACAATAGTTATATACCTTTATCACAACATGGATTAAATTATGAATGCTCTCATCTCCACAATCACTAACATGATTCTGACAGGTACAAATCACCCTCCTCCCCTCACCAAACATTAAACATAAGTAATATGACAAGCAATATTCCCATACCAAAAGAATTCCTTTATTAATCTTTATATCTATAACAAGATATAAACAACTATAACAAATAATCAAAGAACACTTTTGATATGATTACATCTTAGAATAATCACACATATTACAATTCAATATCAAAAGAACAAGCAACAGACAACAGCTAACTGAGCTCTCACAAGTCAACAAGCATGAATAAACTCAGTGACCCAGAATAAACATAGTATGAATATTGCACTCTGGAAATACAACATAATACAAGAAACAAAGACACCAGCCAACTATACTAAACCATAGTTACACTCAATTTCAGGGGTCTCAATGACCAATTAAAAAGAGAAACCTGGTTCACAACATGGCAATTCAACAATTGGAATATCATCATCTCAACAGAAACCAATGGAACAGATCAGGAGACAAAAATCTAGAAAACACCAATACGTGATACATGGTAGATAGGAGACAGATTCATTGGAGTGGGGATTAGCATTGCCATTAGAAAATCTCTTTCAGATAGAATAATTTAAGAGAAAGGTTTCAGTTTAAAGCCATATGTATTAACATCACATTACTCAACAAGACCTTCTACAGAATTATAGAAACATATATACCTATTAGTATAGGAAAACTCAAGAAAGAAATGTAGAAACAAATTATTAAGTAAGTCAAGCAACAAAACCACAACAATTGGCACATTATTATAGGAGGTGATTTTAACTGCAGCTACTCCTATAAACAAGATCAAATAAGTATAATCAAGAAGATATATAAAAACTAAACAAATTGCTTTTACCAATGATTAAATGAACTAGATATGGTTGATTCATATAGACACCACAATCCCCAAGGTAGAGAGTTCATATAGCATGCACTCAACAAACACATTGCAACATATCTGCAAACAGAATAGATATGATCTGGACAAGCTCTCATATGATATGGTATACAATAGATATCTATATCTCTGATCAGATAGACATATCAACAGACCATAATGCTCAAATCATATACATTGAGAGCTGACAAATAGAATCAAAAAACAAACATCAATTATGTTCTAACTCTAACTCAAGGTTACTATGGGAACAGGCTACACAAGAACAATAGGAATCTTTCACAAGTGAGGTAGATATAAACATAACCAACATTGTAGATACTATTGAAAACAATCAAACAGATGTGAATAAACAATAGAACAGACTTAGACATACCATCAACAATACAGCTAAAAAATACATTCAAAGATACCATAAAAAATAGAGAAACAAATTCAAGCACCAGAGTACCACAAGATCCATTCTTCTCATGCAACTGAATCAATACCACAAACAAATTCTTATACAATACAAACCTCAACAAAAAAGAGATACAAAAAAAAATAAAAATACTATATAACACTATCAAAGACAAAGTTCGCATACAAATATGGTCATCAGACAATATAAAAGAAGAAGCTATCAAAGAAATAGATACCTTAATCAAGGCAGAAATGGTTGCAAGGAAAATAGAAATCAGAAAAAAAAATAGAGACATTATTATTATTGTATGTAAAAGAAGAAACCAATAGTATGATACAGACAAAAAATAGATAATCAGATCAGTGCTAGACAATCCTAAAAGAAGCATAGTCACAATCAAGTTAATTAAAGAAGTAGGATCTGAAAAAATACTTGTGCATAATCTGATAGAGATAAAAAAACAAGTTAGAAAACACTTCCAGATATGGATACAACACAGATATACATATGAACTCAAAGGTACTATATAACAACAAGCATACCAATCTATTAGTAAGATCAAATCTGAATAATATGAATCTACAATGACACCCATTACCATAGCAAAGATTAAAGAAGTCATCACCAGTACCAACAAAAAATCAGCTCCTGGACCATTAAGTATTTTATATATTGTATTCAAATACAACAACATATCAATAATCAAATACTTAATAATCATGTTCAATTATATTCTAACTAGTGAAAAGCTATTGAAAGAATAGAAATAAGGTACCATTTATCCAATCCCAAAACTTAAAAAATGGCACCATAACATCAATATCACAAGACCAATCATACTTCTCAAATCCATAAAAAAGATATTTACAAAAATCATTAATAATAGACTGACAAAAATTCTCAGCACTAATTCAATTCTATCAGAAAACAACTGGGATATTTTTCTGGAAACAACATATGCAAACCAATAACAATTATAAACCAGATACTGGAAAATGCAAGAGAAAGAAACAAACCATGTTATATACTCTTTCAGAATGTAAGCAAGGTCTATGATTTCATTAATACATAAAAACTGGTGACTGCACTACAGTGCATCAAGATTTTCAATAAGCTCATCAATATTATCACAGACTGCTTCGCAGATAGATCTAACAAAGTCATAACCTATTTTGGACTCATGAAACTATACAGAGTGAAGGAAGGCATTAACTAGAATGATACAATATCTCCCCTACTATAGCAAATATATTATGACCCCCTAATCACCACAATCAGTAATATGAAAGGGCATCATATAGAAAGCCAAAAACCCAACCTTGATAACAGAAGCTCAACAAAAATCAACATCTCAATTACTGTTTACATGAATGACATCACTATAATCACTCAAAACAGAGAACTGTTTAAAGAAATTACAAGAATGTGCTTAACATTATATTATCTCAACAGAATCATAGTTAACCCAGCCAAATTTGAATTGCTAATATTAAATATATTACAAGAAGACCTCTTCTTCCAAAACTATACTATTGTACCAATATCAAAAACACAGGCCATCAGAGTGCTTGGAGTCTGGTACAAATGTAATAAAGGAAAAAAATTTCAGCTCAAGCTCATCAAGAAAAAAGCATTAGAATTAGCAAAGCTTTACCTGAAAAAGTATCACAGACAAGATGCATGCATATATTATCAATAATGTCATCTTCTCATCTATTAAATATCTATTAACAGATCTTATACTATCAGTACTCAAAATCAATTAGATTGATAGAAAAATCAGAACTAACTTCAGAAAAAGAGTTCAGCTGGTATCTTTCACCTCAAGGCTATACTTCATCTTAGCATCTTATATAACATTATAAAAATACACACCTGTCAAATGTAAAAAAACTGTAGTAACATATAAGAGCTCTATAATAGTATCAATATAGCTGGGCAAATATTAAGACTGTGTGTACAACAACTCCAATAAACTGCATGGCAAAAACTGAACATCTTCAAACTGTGTCTCAAAGTTCACAATATATAGTCAAACTTCTTGCAAGACCTCCTTAGAGAGATACAATCACAAAACATAACAATACATCAATATACTGAAACAAACCTATATACACATAACCTAACATATATTGAAGATATCACTGATTCTCCAATATACAACAGAATAAGGAAAGGTCTGAGAGCACACAATATAATTAGAGTGAAACAACTACTCAATATCTATCATATCAAAACCCTCAAATGGCATCAAGTAGGAGCTCTATATAATAAAATCAATAAATAAAAAGAACCATTATAGTTCCAAGAGATCAAAATAGCTATCCAACACTTCATAAATAACTATTCCAAGTTCAATACTATCAACCCAGAGGTACAGATAAGATTCTTTACACAAGAATCTTCAATAACCCAGGCCTACAATCATTCTGGTATATCACAAAAACCAAAAACATCATCACTCTGGACAAAAGAATTAGTTTCTATGACAACACTATCAAACTTCGACACTATATAATGACTAATAGGTTCCCAATAAATAAATGTCCAGGCTATGACCAGAATGAGAACATTGATAATAGACCAAACATGTACTGTTTCTAAGTTTCGCAAGACAAGACCATAAGTATGCCAGTTACATTAACATCAATATCAACATAGGAAAATAGCAAAAAAAGGAAACTGAGGCTACAGGTATCACTCACCAGTATCAAGGGATGAATTGCAGAACTCAATAACAGGTTGGAATCAATACAAATCAATACCACACCTGCTACTATTTGTAGAATACAAAAAATAATTAAATTTACTAAGGTAGCCAAACAAAAAAACAAAGACACATACAACAACTGTGAGGAGGAGAGAAGCTTTTACATAACAACTGATAGTACTTTCAATACCTCACAACCCACATCGATGGAAATTGGTCTCCTTATAATAGACCATTTCAGAACTATGTATAGAAAATAATTTGATAACAAATATTTCTTGGCCTATACAATCACCAGATCTTAATTCAATTGAACATTTATGGGATATTTTAGAAAAAAGAGTTCATAAACATAATTCCTATCCAAAAAATCTTATATAATTAAAGATTATTTTAAAAGAAGAATGGAATCAAATTGAATTAGAAAATTTAGTAGAAAGTATGTCAAGAAGAATTTGAGCTGTAATAGATAATAATGAAAATCCAACAAAATATTAATAGTATTAATAAAAAATTCAGACTTTTATGAACATATTAGTATAAATTTTATTAAAAGTTATTTAGTAAATTCTTTAATAATAATAAAAACAAAATTAACTTTGAATTTTAAAAATCACGATGATCGACATGTGATTGGATACTTTTGGCAGGTGAGTGAACATGTCAACTCAATGTTTTGCATGTACTGTAATAGAAGACAACATCCAGTCTTTCGATATCCACATCACAGAATCGAGATCAATGATATAATCATATCAACTATATACTGTGAAATAACAGCAAGAATAGAAAAAAAAAGCCCACATATAGTCAAAGTAGAGGTAACCAAACATATTCAAAAAGCCAATCTATAGGACCTGCTCCTAAAAAGAGCTATCAGCAAAAAAGTCATGGAAGTTTTTAGCAAGTTACTGGCCCCAGGGAAAATAATCAAAGTTATGAGAAGCTATATTAATAATATTCAATTCATTATATACAATATATGTATCAATAAATACAGCTGGTTACAACTTTGGTAAAAAGTACAAGACATTGTAAGAAAAGACAAAATGAAAAAAAAAAATTTAAAAGAAAGAACTTCCACAACTCACTATCTACATCACCTAGAAATCTCTGTGAAAATATTGGAAACCATCGTCCAAGATCTGACAACAATCTATGACATCTTTAACTACATACACTAATGGCACCTAGATATGTTAATACCTCTTCCAGAGGACAACAAGCCACAATAGGTATAATACTATTTAGTAAAACTGTATTAATTGGTTTTTTGTTTCACTACACATAGAAACAGTCTGCAAAATTGCTTTGTAAACAAGAGTATATGTAATACATATAATCAATAAAATAGGCAAAGTTGTATATGACCAAAAAAAAAAAATGTTATTTAATATTGAGACTATATAGATTACTTCTATTGAAATATATGGTTGATTTCCTATCTTATGTTTTAGCTTATATTGAAGCATTTTTGTCTTCCATAGTTTTTGTTAAAGATGACTAGTAGCAACAATCCTAATACTCTTAGTATTTCATTCTCATATATTTCTAGAATTCTAATGATGATTTACTTTTTTTGAGTCATATTGTCATATAAGATAAATAAACTATTATATATATTAGATTGGTTTGATATTTTGTTGTTTTTCTATATGGTGATCTATAAATAAAGAACTATATTGGATTATGTAATTCAATAATTCTTGCCAATATGTTGTTTATTCACATGTTTTGATTTTGTATACCAGTCTTGTTTATCTATATATACTGTATGTTACTTGTTTACTGCTTGTGATGAGCTAAATTAATATGTGTTATTTCTTTATTTTATTTTATTTTTTTTTTTTAAAAAACACACAACGTTGCCCATTTTATTGATTATATGCGTTACATGTACTCTTGTTTACAAAGCAATTTTATAAACTATTTCTATGCTTAGCGAAACAATAAAACCAATTGATA